>BLSH010248211.1:347009-350419 GCA_018402905.1 Glandirana rugosa | reverse complement strand
GCTAATTCGAGGGTATTTACATCCAAATCAGGTGAACGGTGTAGGAATTACAACAGTTTGTATATGTGCCTACCACTTTTTAAGGGACCAAAAGTAATGGGACAATTGGCTGCTCAGCTGTTCCATGGCCAGGTGTGTGTTATTCCCTCATTATCCCATTTACAAGGAGCAGATAAAAGGTCCAGAGTTCATTTCAAATGTGCTATTTGCATTTGGAATCTGTTGCTGTCAACTCTCAATATGAGATCCAAAGAGTTGTCACTATTAGTGAAGCAAGCCATCATTAGGCTGAAAAAAACAAAACAAACCCATCAGAGAGATAGCAAAAACATTAGGTGTGGCCAAATCAACTGTTTGGAACCTCCTTAAAAAGAAAGAACGCACCGGTGAGCTCAGCAACACCAAAAGACCCGGAAGACCACGGAAAACAACTGTGGTGGATGACCAAAGAATTCTTTCCCTGGTGAAGAAAACACCCTTCACAACAGTTGGCCAGATCAAGAACACTCTCTAGGAGGTAGGTGTATGTGTGTCAAAGTCAACAATCAAGAGAAGACTTCACCAGAGTGAATAAAGAGGGTTCACCCCAAGATGTAAACCATTGGTGAGCCTCAAAAACAGGAAGGCCAGATTAGAGTTTGCCAAACAACATATAAAAAAGCCTTCACAGTTCTGGAACATCCTATGGACAGATGAGACTAAGATCAACTTGTACCAGAGTGATGGGAAGGGAAGAGTATGGAGAAGGAAAGGAACTGATCCAAAGCATACCACCTCATCAGTGAAGCATGGTGGTGGTAGTGTCATGGCGTGGGCATATATGGCTGCCAATGGAACTGGTTCTCTTGTATTTATTGATGATGTGACTGCTGACAAAAGCAGCAGGATGAATTCTGAAGTGTTTGGGGCAATATTATCTGCTCATATTCAGCCAAATGCTTCAGAACTGATTGGACGGCACTTCACAGTGCAGATGGACAATGACCCAAAGCATACTGTGAAAGCAACCAAAGAGGTTTTTAAGGAAAGAAGTGGAATATTATGCAATGGCCAGGTCAATCACCTGACCTGAATCTGCTTGAGCATGCATTTCACTTGCTGAAGACAAAACTGAAGCGAAAATGCCCTAAGAACAAGCAGGAACTGAAGACAGTTGCAGTAGAGGCCTGGCAGAGCATCACCAGGGATGAAACCCAGCGTCTGGTGATGTCTATGCATTCCACACTTCAGGTTGTAATTGACTGCAAAGGATTTGCAACCAAGTATTAAAAAGTGCAAATTTGATTTATGATTGTTAATCTGTCCCATTACTTTTGGTCCCTTAAAAAGTGGGAGGCACAAATACAAACTGTTGTAATTCCTACACCGTTCACCTGATTTGGATGTAAATACCCTCAAATTAAAGCTGGAAGTCTGCCGTTAAAGCACATCGTGTTCGGTTCATTTCAAATCCATTGTGGTGGTGTATAGAGCCAAAAAAGATTAGAATTGTGTCGATGTCCCAGTATTTATGCACCTGTCTGTACATCTGCTATTTTACCCCAGCTTGCTCACCTCCTGGTGGGGTGATCCTGAGAACCGTGACCTGGTACTAACATGCAGCAAAACCCATCTCCACCATCAGGAGCTCTGGTGAATAATGGTTAGTGCTTAGACCATCGGTGCTCAACCTGTGGCCCTCCAGCTGTTGCAGAGCTACATGCCCCATGAGGCATTGCACAGCTGACAGGTACAAACATGATTCCCAAAGACAGAGGCATGATGTGACTTGTAGTTTCACAACAGCTGTAGGGCCACAGGTTGAGCACCCATGGCTTAGACCCTGTACTTCAGGTGAGCTCATGCTATCCACCAGGGTAACCTGCTTGTATACTTATCCTGCTAGAAGGTGGGAACCTCTCTACTGCTATAGCTACAAGTCTCCGAGTCTGACCCTTGGCCATGACATACAGCCTTCAGTAGCTCTGTGGGGAAAACATTTTGTTATTGAGAGAGGTGAGAAGAGAATGACTTGGTTTGGGCTGACAGGAAGTCTGCTTTCAGTAACCATTCTTTACAGCAGAGCTGAGTAGAAGGCCACCTATGAACACCCAACATGGTGAACCATTAAAAAGATGGACTATAGCAGTAGAAAATCACTCCAGGTTCTTGCAGGAAATTAGGCTACAAGGGGGCACCAGATCACCAACCATGGACAACTGATAGCTGGGAAAAAAAGTTGTTTCACTGTAACGCCAGACTATTTGTAGAAATTTTACTCTTAATTGCAAAAATGATTGATCCCGCTCAGGTCACCTACCACCACCCCTGCCATAAAAATATAAATATGTAAACTTATCATGGCATTGGGTTGCCGAAATAGCCCGGTTTACTTGTATTTTTCTGATTGCTCCATGTGTGTCCACCATATACAGTGGAGTTCTAGAATCCTCTGCCAGTACTAGCTGAGTCATAATTTCCTTTTATAATTATGCAGGTCATGTCAGCTTCTCCCTCATGCACTAATAAATAAATATTGATTCTTGGATAAAATATGCATTAACGTTTTACAGCTGTGCAGGGCGCCATTAGATCGCATGAAAGTTTGATGCAGGTTCTGCCTTTAGATGGGAAAGCAGCAAATAAGCTGCCATGAAGCAGAACAATCTCCTGGTTGCTGTGCGTCCTGCCTTATATAAAGTCTAATTTTATCTGTACTGTGTATGGAGCCAAGAGATGGGTTTATACTGGCTGTGAGTTGACAACCTACATAGAGTGATATGCAGAATACTGGAGTCTATCCGATTTCAGACAACACATTTGAGAAGACGATGATCTGGACACCCTGAGGAATCTTGCAGAATTGCGCGCTCTTTTAGGGTCATTTGACACTAGAAACTTTGTAGCAGGTCCAGATCTCTACTTGTTTCCTCGGGCAGTTTGGATACAGAGCTGCAGCTGTATGTGACAACAACCCTTCTCTAGGACAGTGGTTCTCAGCCACCAGGCTGGGCCCCCCTCCTGAAAGGCTGCCACCTCCCTCCTGCTGGGTGAATTGATCTGCAGCCAATGGATCTGAAATAGTTCCAGGGATGCTATGCTTGAGTCTAAATCTGTGGGGTGGTATTTGCCTCTGTTTTAAGACAAGTTAAGTACCACCACTGACGCATGAATTGGGCAGCCATTATCCTCTGGGGTCCACTTACTCCACTGTCACCAATTTTTTGAGGGAATATTCTCCCCTGGGGGCCACTATCCCTCTGGCATCATTCATTTAGGGAGCCATTCTTTCCTGGGGCCCATTATTTCAATGATGTCAATGAATTGGGGGCTATTCTTCCATGGTGGCCATCAACCCACGTAAACCAATGATTCGGAGGCCTTTCCTCCCTTATCCCATCGACACCAATGAATGTGAAGGGCCCCCCCCC
>BLSH010248211.1:337009-342009 GCA_018402905.1 Glandirana rugosa | reverse complement strand
TGCTCAGCCACTAACTGAATAAACATTGTTGGTGGACAGACATTTGCAGCGAAGGGGCAGACAGACGCGAGGATGTCAAGTACGGGACACGACAGGAACGCGGCACAAAATGTTCAGCTGATAAGACGGATAATAAATGAGAAGTTCTATCAGATCCCAGAGATCAGAAGACATGTGGATGGAGGACACAGACGAGTCATTCGCATGCCGGGAATCACCCCAAATACTCCCAGGACCGTCACCAACATATCCAGATGGGATCAGCCAATAAAGACTCCATGGTATATGGCAGCATCCAACTATATGGGGGTATTGCAGGTTATTATCCACAATGGAAGCTTGATTGGCAAATGTATTAATATTGTATCATATCTTTTCCAATGTTCAGACAGAGAATTTGTTTCCTTGCTTGAGGAACCACTAGCAACCTCTGGTGGAAGCCTAGGGTTCTACCAAACCCTGGTTGAGAAAGGCTGCTGCAACATGCTAATGTTAATTCTAATAAGTAATTTTCAATCTTTTTTTAAATCTGCAGCTTTCATTAAAATAATTCCAGGTGATCCTGCCATTGAGGACCTTGTTCAGGGCACTTCCTGTTATAGGGTGACAACACTCTGCCTGTGCTGTTACATCTGTTGTTTAACCACTTCCTTACTGGGCACTTAAACCCCCCTCCTGCCCGGACCAATTTTCAGTTTTCAGCGATGTCGCTCTTTGAATGACAATTGCGCGGTCGTGCGACGTTGTACCCAAACAAAATTGGCGTCCTTTTTTCCCCACAAATAAAGCTTTCTTTTGGTGGTATTTGATCCCCTCTGTGTCATTTCTGATCACCGCTATAAACAAAAAAAGAGCGACAATTTTGAAAAAAACCAATATTTTTTACTTTTTGCTATAATAAATATCCAAAAATAAAAAATAAAAAACAAATTTATTCATCAGTTTTGGCCGATATTTATTCTTCTACATATTTTTGGTTAAAAAAATCGCAATCTGCGTTTATTGATTGGGTTGCGCAAAAGTTATAGCGCCTACAAACTATGGACATTGATTTATGGCGTTTTTATTATTTTTTTTTTTTTACCAGTAATGGCGGCGATCTGCGATTTTTATCGGGACTGCGATATTGGGGCGGACATGTCGGGCGTTTTTTACACTTTTTTGGGACCAATGACATTTATTCAGCGATCAGAAATTTAAATGTCCACTGATTACTGTATAAATGTCATTGGCAGTGAAGGGGTTAACCTGCAGGGGGCAGTGAAGGGGTTAAATATGTTCCCTGGGTGTGTTCTAACTGTGGGGGGGGGCGGGGTTGACAGGGGCATAACAGATCTAACTGATCCCAGTGACAGGGATCAGTAGATCTGTCATGTCCCCTGTCACAGAACGGGGAACCGTCGTGTTTACTTCGGCGGTTCCCCGTTCCTCCTCTCTGTAAGGAGATCGCGGGTCTCCGGTGGACATCGGGTCCGCCCGACCCGCGGGCACGCTCCCGCAGTGTGCGGCGGCACGTGCACGCGCCGCTCGCGCCCGCGGGAGCACGCCCAGCACGAGCCGATTGGGAGGACGTCAATAGACGTCCTCCCGGCATTTTAGAGCCGCGCTGTAGCCGTCATTCGGCTATAGCGCGGATAGGAGGAGGTTACGATGTAATGCTATGCATAGTAATATTGATGTTCATATAGTTAATTCTCATAAGCCATTGATTGTTATTAACGTCTGTATTGTTGGTCGTTATACTGCCATCTTGTGGTTGTTTTGGATACTGCACCTTTCCTTTCTGTTTTCCATCTGTGTTCCCTCCTATCTTCTGATGTAGCTTCTTTTTCCTGCTGGTTCTCTCTGTCTTGTGAGGAAGAGATGGCTACTGCATAGGCCTCTTCTTACAATCTGCTCGCATCCGGGAAACATTACCATGTTTTGACCTGCAGATACCATCTTTCAATCATCTGCCACATTTGTTGTATGCTGCACCTGCTATTTGCAATAAATCTACACTTATGGAAGAATTGGTGTCTGGTGAGTTCAAGCTATCTGATAAAGACTGTCCGCGGTGATTATATCTGCTTATACAGGCCAGGCATAGAGGTCTCAGCAAGGGATAAGTCACTATTACAACAGTTGGAGTCAGAATACTGTCTGGGTATCTCAGTTGTTCTCCTGCGTTGTCACTTTGTCACATGGACTTTCAAAGGAGACCACAAGCCTCAGCGTACATTACACAGGCGTGGTCCACTGTTGCCATCTTCAGGAAACCCGCCCTGAGAAATGCCACCATCACTAGTGTGCATGTTGATAGGAAGGAGCTGCGGAGAGAGTTCAGAAGGTCAGCAGCACTGAGATGTAACAAAGAATGAAAAAGAAGTTTTGTATTAGAAAAAAAAAAAGTAATTTGTTAATGATACATCGTGCTTCCTGTTGGAAGGCAACCAGAGGCGGCTCTAGGCTTTGTGAGGCCTTAGGCAAAACCTAGACATGAGGCCCCACTCTCGCCCATAATGGGAAAAATAATTCAAGCGATAAAAAAAAATTAATTTTATAAATTGCATATATTAAGAGCTTTAAAGTGCTGGTGTCAGTACTCTCTATCTCTGTGCTGCTGGTGTCAGTGTCAAATTAAGCGGTTGTGAGGCCCCTGTGAGTGCGAGGCCTTAGGTGACCGCCTAATTTGCCTAATTAGAGAGCTGCCTCTGAAGGCAAGGAAGCCCCTTTTGCAGAGTGACAACGCAGGAGCACAAATGAGAAACAGAGCATTGTAATCCTAAAAAAAAGAATGAGGACTTTCATGGCAGGATCACCAGGGAGTATTTTAAAGTAGAATTTCAGCCTAACGAGTCTTAAAAATGCTCCCCCTTCCCCCCAAAAAACTATGCTGACTAACCAGTATAAAAAATATACTATATGTCTACTTACTCATTTTCAGTCCACTCTTGTTGGTTCATGTAATCTGTCTTTGCTGTGACAGTCAGCAGCGGCTACAGAGGAGAGGAGATCACACTGGCAATGGCTGGTACATGGGAGCCTGTGGGTGATGTCACTGCTACGGGAACTTTCAGCTATTGTCAAACGTTCTCTCCTCTCCCCTGCAGCTGCCGCTCACCGACACAGGAAATCGCATGCAGCACCCTACTAGGTAGGTTCTTGTAGATATTATTAGTTAGATATTATTAATGTGTGTTTTGATGGGTAAATTTAGTTGCCACTAGACGTGCACTGCCAAAAAATGTGTTCACTGTCATTTCATTCCTTTTTTTTTGTTGTTTTTTCGGGTCATTTGTTATGATCGCAATTTGTAGATTTGTAAATTCATACATTCATAGATTTGTACATTCGTAGATAGAGTTGAGCGAACCCGAACTGTAAAGTGTCCCGAACCCGGACATTTGAGAAAAATTCCGGGTTCGGGGTTCGGGTATTTTTTCGCGCCTGTTGAATAGCTGCAGGGCAGCCAATCAACAAGCGTTTCACTTGTTTGCCCTTAGAAGCCATCACAGCCATGCCTACTAATGGAATGGCTGTGATTGGCCAATGCATCATGTGACCCAGCCTCTATATAAGCTGGAGTCACGTAGTGCTGCATGTCTCCTCATCTCATACTAGTGTAGGGAGAGGATGCTGCTGCTGCTGCTGCTGCTGTGAGGGACAGATTAGCTTTAGAAAATCTGTTAAAAACATTATTTATTGGAGGGTCGGTGCTAGAGGAGATTTTTGTTTGCTAGAGTACAATTTGTTTGCTAAGCAAGGTGCCTCATATAAAACCTAAGCAATTTTTCTGTTTGTTAGGTGGGCGTTTGCAGCTATTTTTGCAAGTGCACTGCACTTGCAACTGCTTGTGTGTCAGGGACACTACTTTAATCATGTTCTGTTAGTTCAGTTGGCAACATTTTGGCATATTTAAATACTGCTTTTACATTGCAGTTAGACAAATTAAATTTTTTTTTTTTGGTGCAAAATATTACATTTGTGGCCAGCGGGGTATTTCTTGTACAAAATTAAAAATTGCGTCTACATTGCTGGTTTAAAAAAAAAAATTCGAAATACTACATTTGTGGCCAGCGGTGCATTTCTTGCACAAAATTAAAAAGTGCGCCAACATTGCCGGTTTAAAAAATAATATAAATTTGTGCTAAATAGTACATTTGCGTCCAGAATGAGGAGAGCATCAAATAAGGGACGTGGTCGTGGTTGTGGTGCTGCTGGTGTTGGTGAAGCTCCTGTTGCAAGGAGAGGACGTGGTCGATCTGTGCCAGCTACACGCACAAGTGAAACACCTTCCTCAGGTGCGAGTAGCCGACAGAACCTTCAACCTTATATGGTAGGCCTGAATGCCGCTCAACGAAGGGTGAGGCCAGAACAAGTACAGGCGATAGTAGATTGGATGGCTGACAATGCCTTCACATTGTCTCCCACCCGGTCCATTGATGAAAGCTCAGAGTTGGCACCTGAACCCCATGGCCATCTGTTTTTCACCTCAGCCCCTTGTAAATCAGCCAAGCAGTCTGAGCCCCAAGTCCTGCAAGAGACTCTTATGCTTTTTGATGACTCTCCTGGTGTGCTTTCCGTGGGCCATCCACATAGCGCTGCCCCAGAAAGACATTGAGTGCACCGATGCCCAACCACTTCTGTTTCAGGATGAGGACATGGAAACACCACCGCAGCACATTTCTGATGATGACGAAACACAGGTGCCAACTGCTGCAGTAGTCTTTACACGACGCCACCACAAAGGTACAGGAGTAGGACTTTGTCTTCACCAACCCGTAGCCACGTGAGTTACAGAAAGACCCCGTCGCGATACACCTACCGGGTGCCTTTCGTGTGGTCCTCTCAGTAGTTTTTCGTATTCTCAGAGAACGTCCTGAACCCCGAGTCTGACGAACCGACTAAATGTTCCCCGACTCCACTTTTTGTCTACCGGTACCCCAAGTCCACGGTTGAGACTCGAAAGTAGTTACCTGGCCCACCCTCTGTTACACTTCCGTAACAGTCGGTAGGTT
>BLSH010248211.1:315902-335868 GCA_018402905.1 Glandirana rugosa | reverse complement strand
TGGCTGGGGGGATACGGAGGACACAGATGATACACCTCCTACAGAGGACAGCTTGTCTTTGCCTCTGGGAAGCCTGGCACACATGAGCGACTACATGCTGCAGTGCCTGCGCAATGACAGCCGAGTTGCCCACATTGTAACTTGTGCTGATTACTGGGTGGCCACCCTGCTGGATCCCCGTTACCAGGACAACGTGCCATCCTTAATTCCCTCACTGGAGCGTGATTGGAAGATGCGAGACTACAAGCGTACGCTGGTAGATGCGCTGCTGAGGGCATTCCCAAATGACACCGGGGGTTCAATGGAGGCACAAGGCGAAGGCAGAGGATGAGGAAGAGGTCACCAACGCAGCTGTGGCACCACCAGCACCTCAGAAGGCAGGGTTAGCATGGCCGAAATGTGGAAAAGCTTTGTCAGCAGCATGCCACAACAAACAGAACCACCAGCTGATAGGCAATGTCTTAGCAGGAGGCAGCATTTCAGCAACATGGTGGAACAGTATGTGCCCACACGCCTACACGTACTGACTGATGGGTCCGCCCCATTCAACTTCTGGGTCTCCAAATTGGGCACATGGCCTGAGCTTGCCCTTTATGCCTTGGAGGTGCTGGCCTGCCCTACAGCCAGTGTATTGCCTGAACGTGTGTTTAGCACAGCAAAGGGCGTTATCACAGACAAGCGCAGCTGCCTGTCCACAGCCAACGTGGACAAGCTAACGTTTATTAAAATGAACCAGGCATGGATTCCACAAGACTTGTGTGTACCTTGTGCAGAATAGACATTTATACCGACCTCACACAGCCATTGGTATACTTAAGTGAACTTATTCTTTTTTTTTTATAGAACATAAGCCTTTATTGGAATTTGTAACAGGAGAAACATGAAAAATAAACCATGGCACATTTTATATGGAAAAAGTGAACCCATGCTAGAACATCTCTGGGTTTGTCTGCAGATAGTGATTTTTTAAAAATTTTTTTAATATGTCTCAATATTTTGGGGGCTACCCCAATTAGAAAAAGAAAAAAACCAAACAAACAAAAAACTGTTTTGGCTACCTCTACCTCCTCCTCCTCCTCCACCGCCATTTCCACCACCTACACCGCTACGGTCACCGCCTCCTCAACCTCCTACTCCACATCCACCTCCTCCTCCATTTTTTTTTTTTATGTGATTTTAAGTTATTTCTCTATCCACATTTGTTTGCAGGGCACTTGTCCTACTCTTACCCCCATTTTGCTTCCTTTTGCAGCCCTGTAGCCCTTTCCAGGACTCTTTAGAGGCATTTTTGTGCCCAAAAGTTCAGGTCACCATTGACTTCAATGGGGTTCGGGGCCGAACGTAAACTTTTTCGCGAAGTTCGGCCAAACCCGCCGAACCCGAACATCCAGGTGTCCGCTGAACTCTATTCGAAAATTCGTACATTCGTGAACTCGTAAATTCGTACATTTGTAAATTATTACATCGTAAATTTGAAAATTCATTGATTCACAAATTCGTACATTCGAAAATTTGGAAATTCGTAAACTCGAAAATTCGTACATTCGTAAATTCATAAATTCGAAAAGCCAAAAATGTGAAAGAAAATCAGAGAATTCAAAAGTACAAAAATCCAAAAATTCTAAATAACTAACTAATTATAACTAACTACTAAATTATAGGTATTGAAGTCTCCTTTCAAATTTGGCTGTTACTGAATGTAATGAATACAAACTTATTCCAAAGTTACGAATCCGAAATAATGAATGTTGTATCTAAACAAATGGAACGGAACAAATTAATAATAAATAAAAATAATAATAATAATAAGTTTTTATTATTATAATTGTTATTTATTATTATTAATTTGTTACGTTATATTCATTTAGATATGGCATTTGTTATTTCGGATAATTCGTAACTTCGGATAAATTCGTATTCGTTACGTTCTCTAACAGCCAAATTTGAAAGGAAATTCTAACACCTATAATTTAATAGTTAGTAATAGTTAAGTTATTATTAGTTAGTTATT
This sequence comes from Glandirana rugosa, assembly GCA_018402905.1. NCBI lineage: Eukaryota > Metazoa > Chordata > Amphibia > Anura > Ranidae > Glandirana > Glandirana rugosa. The sequence goes on along the minus strand of BLSH010248211.1, from coordinate 333,857 downwards.
TTTTTCAAATTTTCGGGTTTTCGAATTTACCATTTTATGAATTTATGAATGTGCGAATGTACAAATTTACGAATACAAATTTACGAATATACAAATTTTTGTATATTCGAATTTACGAATATTCGGAAAAATTTGTTTAACGGATTTTCATTAATTCTGATATTTCCGAACTAACGAATTTGTTAAAATTCGTTAAAAAAACAAACAAATTCGGAACGAAACCAATTGCACATGTCTAGTTGCCACTCTGTGCAGAGTGGCTGTAATTGTTGTATGGCAAAATCATATTTAACTCACTGTACTGGGTAAGCTATGATCATTTAGTTAGGTCTGCTCTGTGTGCTCAGCTTCTGCCAGTCTGGTCTATAGCTTCCTCTGTATCCAGAAAACTTGTGAAGTTTCTGGATGATAGGTGTGGAGTTATGTAGATGACACCATGAATATGATACAGCCCTGGCCTATCTCAGAGAGGCAGGCTCTGATGGCATGCTGGGTAACTGTATATATTCTGTAAGCACACTGAGCTCTGGGTCTTTTCCTGGAGAGGATTAGTCCAGCCTGTGGAAGAATGCTACCTCTCATGTAGTGCCTGCTGTTGGAAGGCCTCAGGTCGGTGACCTGAGCAGTGTTGCCAACCTACCAGATTGAAATTTAGTGACATGACGCCCAACATTTACTGGCACAGCCAAGTTTATATTGACATTTCCAAAGGGTCCAAAGGTTACAAAATTAAGAACAATTATGAGTATTTAGGCTGAAGCCCACTGTCGGCTGGTGTCACAGGGCCGGTCCAGGCAGTGGAAAAATTGCGACCATATGGTTGGGATCCACCCACAACTCTGGACCGCCACCTGGCTCAGCCTCTCAGTGAGTAAGCAAGTAGCTCAGGGACAGGACTCCGGAGGGCAAGAAATTAGATTGGGCAGGCGCACACACATGCCGGCTTCCTTGCACCATGAAATCACACGACATGCTCAGGTACCGCCTCCGCCAGACCCTACCCCTGCCAGCATGCGCAGTTCCGGGCTGAGCATCACAGCCATATTTTTTACTGGCAACCGTTTAGTGTCACTGGCATTTAGTGCCCGTTTTTTAATGGCTGCCAGTAAAAATACTGATGTTTGGACCTGAGAGCCTGAGATGCTGAGACTCTGGAGCTAGGAAAAGTTGACTACTGGGGGCTGCAGTGGCGGCTGGTGTCCATTGGTTGGGGGGGCTGCGGACAGACCTGACCACAGACCCCCCTCGCTCCAGCCCACCACTTCACACTAACCCCCCATTGCTCGAGCCTGCCACCGCACACCATTGACAACACCACCACCCCCGGTCGACGGCTCGCCCTCTCGCCAGCCAGGCCCCTGTCAGCTCCGCACTTACCCCATGGAGGAAACAGCTGCGGCTTCCCCCCTCAGTCTTCTCCATGTCCTGACCGTTGCTTCTCCTCCCAGCCAATTGGGTCATTGGACTCCCGGCCAATGGGGTCTTAGGACTCCCAGCCAATGGGGTCTCAGGACCCGCTTCCTGATTGGCCGGGAAGAGAAACAGGAAGACATTAGCGGATATTAATTTGCTAATGTCGCACAACAAGGTGGGCTCCGGGTGCAGTGCTCTGAGTCCTGAGCCCACCCTTCTTGAAGCCAATTAGAGCTTCAGGCTCTAATCATGTGCTTCTATATGTAGCGCTGCCTTCTTGAGAGTTGCATGAGAAATCAATTCCCCCTTGGTCCTCCCCACTTCTAGAGTCCTCCATCATCCCTAACACTCTGGGTTCACTCGTTTTTATGCAATATTATAAGTATTAATACCACAAAAGTAATGGAGACCACACTTGGATTCAATTCAGAAGAGTTTACTTATAGTATTCAGAGCTATAACTCTTAAGAGTGAATTGAATATTTTAAAGCAACTGTAGATAACTTGTTTGAGCAGAAAAGATATCAGCATAGCATATTAATTGCACACTTTGATACTATTAATAAACAGAATAAGTGTAACATAAAAATATATTCTAGACTAGTGCATGGCTGAAAAATACGTTCGTTTTTGTTCGGTTCGTTTTTTTATCTTTTCGGAAATTCGAAAATTCAGAAATTCGCGGTAATTAGGCAATTGCTGTAAATTGTGCTAATTCGGCAATTGCGGTAATTTGGCAATTTCGGTAATTCAGAAATTCGGCAATCGGAACGAAGGACATTTGAAATTATAACAAACTAATAAATAACTATTAAAGTATAGGCATTGGAATTTCCTTGAAAATGTGGCTGTTAGTGAATATTTTCAAGGACATTCCAATACCTGTAATTTAATAGTTATTTATTAGTTATTATTTCAAATGTTCTTTGTCATTTTAGAATTTTCAGATTTCCGAATTTCAGATTTTTGGCTGTTCTGATTGCCAAATTTCCAAATTACCGCATTTACCGCAGTTGCCGAATTCGCGTTTTTGGGTTGGCGAGTTTCCGAATTACTGCAATTACAGCAATTGCCGAATTCACGTTTTCGGATTGCCGAATTTCCAAATTACTGCATTTACTGAATTTGCGCTTTAGGATTTCCGAATTACCGCAATTGCCGAATTCAAGTTTTCGGATTGCCGAATTTTCGAATCAGAAAAACGAAAATTCTGAATAATTCGGAAATTCAAAATTCGTCCGAATTGGCGTATTTCGCAAAATTTGCTAAAAACTAAATCTGAATCGAAAAGAATTGCACAAGCCTAATATATTCCCTTTTTCTCTAATAGAGCATAATCACATATCTGATAAATGATATAACAACTCAACATGTAGATAGGCACAATGAGTGAGAAGAATGTAAAGACTCACTCTAGTACTGCAGCAATTTGGGATGAATGAACTATCAAATATATTAATACAGTTCAATAAGGCCTGGGAAATATTATTATTTCTCTAGTAGAATTCAATGGGGTTAAACACGGATACCATTAATACTGTGGGACAGAAGGCCTGGGATGAGCGGTGGAAGGTGGCGGGAGGGGGGACGTCCCCTCCTGCTGCTTTAGGATAACAACCGAGCACCTTTTAGCTGCATCGGTTGTTATCACTTAAGAGCCAACCGCCCGCTCTAAAAAACGGTACTGGGTTGATGCCTGCAGCTTCAGGCATCACCCCGGTATAACCCCTTTACGCCACGAACGGTAAGGGGTTAAACGCCACGGCCCACCTGAGTATTGTTGCTGACCATGTCCATCCCTTTATAACTACAGAGTCCCCATCTTCTGATGGCTCCTTCCTGCAGGATAATGCACCATGTCACAGAGCTCCAATCATCTCACCACTGGACAATGAGGTCCCTGCACTCCAATGGCCTCCACACTCCCCACATCTCATTCAATGGCCTCCACACTCCCCACATCTCATCCAATGGCCTCCACACTCACATCTCATCCAATGGCCTCCACACTCACCCCATCTCATCCAATGGCCTCCACACTCACCACATCTCATCCAATCATCTCACCATTGGACAATGAGGTCCCTGTACTCCAATGGCCTCCACACTCCCCACATCTCATCCAATCATCTCACCCCTGGACAATGAGGACCCTGTACTCCAATGGCCTCCACAGTCACCAGATCTCAATTTTTCATGTCAATATGGACCAAAATCTCTGAGGAACACTTTGTTGAATCGATGCCATGAAGAATGAATGCAGTTCTGAAGGGTCCAACCCGATACTAGCACAGCGTACCTAATAAAGTGGATGGTAAGTATATTCCTCAATATAAAAGGTATAGACCCACTTTGTGTGAATCAAATGCCTTTACAAACCCAGATATAACCTTCTAAAGGTAGAAGTGACATCATCACTGTGCTGTACATAGCCTGTGCACAGAGCATCGCTATGGGAGGAGTCCAGCAGGCTCCACCTACTAAAGGCTTCCTGCAGAAAACTTCAGGAGGGGCGGAGACAAGACCATATGGGAGGAGCCCAGCAGGACCAACCTACTGAAGGCTTCCTGCAGAAAACTACAGGAGGGGGCGGAGACAAGACCAGTCCCCCTGCACAAGGAGAGAGAGCAGCAGGGAGCGGTCTTTATTACAGGAAGTCTCACACTGGATTACTGCACAGATCTGGAAGAAATACACAAAGCTCACCAAAATTCAAGAAGAACCCATGCCATGAATTCAAGCAATATCTGCTCATCTCGGAGCTCAGATTTAGGGAATATGAAGCAGGAAATATTGGTTATTGAGGCTCCGTTCTCCAGGCGGTGTTCCCAGATCGCTCGGGGAAGGTCTTCCTGTTGCTATAGGATGGGATGGGATCCCTCTATAGAATGCGCCAGCTATTCAGACATTCAGCGTCTTCATTCAGAACATCCATGAGGCAATATTTGCCCACATTAAGTCCGGCGCTGGCCTTAATAAAAGGCGCACAAAGGGGTCAGTGGGGAAGATTCATGGAATTGTTAAGGCAAATATTTGTCTAGTGTGGAAATGGGCGGCCGGGGAAGAAAGACGCCATTGACTCTACGTGAGGGGCGAGGGGATTCTGGCGCTTAATCTGGCTGTGAAGACTCGGACCTTCTGCTGGGTTTTGAGCCGCTGCCACCAGATCCCTTGTAAACTTTACAGCCTTTTAATTTATAGGCAAACATTGATGTGAATGGAAATCACTGGAGGTGGGGGGCTCCCGACAAGGAATTCACACCGAGAGGAGACAAAAGCTGAGAATAGAGCCGAGTTGCTCCGCGGTTTAATTTTTCTAATTACAAAGCCTTGTAGGGAGCGTGGCCTTGTATTACTACTAATGGCTTCCGAGCCTAATCCCTTCCTTGTACACGCCGTTCACCGATAAGGTGAAAAAATAGGCAAATTCCAGCGCTGAGGTCTAGAATTCAGTTCCCACCAGGATGCAGCAAATGATGGGACTTCTCTGTCCTCTGTACAGCACTGCGGTATATGTCAGAGCTATAAATGTATAATAATAATAATAGTGTGTGACTGTGGGGGACATTAGAGTGTAAGCTCCTCTGGTGCAGAGACTGATGTGATTGGCTCAGTGATCTCTGTACAGCACTGCGCTATATGTCAGAGCCATATAAATGTATAATAATGGAGGGTGACATTAGAGTGTAAATATTTTGTTTATTAAATATCTTACAGACATGTAACATAATAAAAACATATTTACATACAGTATATACAGAGTAAATAAATGATATATAAACAAACAAAAAAGTAGCTAGCCTAAAAAAAAAAACAAACTGGCTTTTTTTTTTGCCAAAAAACAGAATGAACTAAATATTCAAAACTATATATATTATTATAAAGTACAACAAAGCCCCCCACCACCACCACCACCACCTAAACACCCCTCAGGCTAATAAACAATTAGATATCTAACCCATGCATGCAGCCTTCTTTACAGGGGTTCACCTTTCTTAGCCTGCTTACCCCTTCCCCACTTGAAGACCCTTCAAGCTTTAATGTCCCTTGTGATTCTCCCCAAATCACAGACTCCTCACCAGATGACCTTTCACCCTCCACGTCAGAAAACACCTCAAAAGCGTTTGACACCTCCACCCCCCCAGGTTCAGGAGCACTGACATCTTTCCTCCTTTTCTGCCTTTTACTTTTGGCCTCCAACCATTCCATATCCTCATTCGACAATCCCGACTGTAGGACCCCCTCCCCCTAGGACATCCTCAGCCAAAACCCCCCATTAAGCCCTCTCCCCACATCTTTCACCCCGACTTCCATATCATTCACCTTGCATTCTGCACCGGCCACTCTCATTCCCTTCCCACCATCATCCAATCCATCACCCGCTCCACCCCTTGGTGTCTGCTGACCTCCCGCCACACTTCTGCCATGCTGAGGAAGAGGGGTTGGCACATCCATAGGCGTTGGTCCACCACTCTCCACTACTCTAGGAGAAACAATAGGTGCAGACACAGAATTGCTAACCACACTTTCTGATACTGACTGGGGGACCACAGACTGGGGGGGACACTGACACCACAGCCGGCCTCACAGACACAGATTCTGATGGGACAGAGACATTAGGATCCCCTGACACAGAAGGACGGAAGAATTCCTCCACCAGCTCTGGCTTATTGTGCAAAGCCTCAGGGCACTGCTATAAGGGTGGCCAACCTGATCACATAGGTTACATTTAATGATCTTACAGTCCCTTGCCAGATTCCCCAATTCCTGACACAAAGAGCACTTCTGTTCTGGGCAGGAAGAGGAGAAATGTCCCTTGGCTCCACATGTATGGCACAGCTTAGGTTGACGAGGGTAGAAGACGGTAATCCTATCTCTACCAATAAAGGCAGAGGAGGGCAAATGCTGGACCACATTATCCCATCACTCTCCACCTCATTGATACCGACCACCCACCCGTCCAGATTCCTCTATCATCCACAATCTTTTTTAGGGGACACAACGTTTTACCAAACCTCCTCAACCAGACCCATAAATCCTCGGGGGGTATAGACTCATTCCTTGTCAGGATAGTCACATTTTTAATCAAAGGTTGTTGTGAGATTGCCTCGGTGACAAGCCTCTTCCAGTCCGGCTGGCCCCCATACACATATCGCTCATACCGCTCCCAAAACAGATCCAGTGACTCTGGACGCACAAATGACAAATCATATTCATAGGAACCAGCCGGACTGATAAGAGCAAAACATCCTCTGCCTTAAATCCCATGGCTAGGATTCTATCCACAACCACCCTCCTGATGGGTGGAATGCCTCCTCCTTCCCACCTGAGCTCTACCACATTGCTGCGTTTAATGGAAGAAGGTGCGTTAGGTGAAAGTCCCACAACTGGCACCCCTCCACCAGCAGCATGACTTTGTCCCAACACAGCCTTAGCATAATTCACAACTGAGACAGATGACACATTCACTGGCTGCATAGGAACCTCTGCATTCAGGTTTGGCAAATTACCCACCACAGGATCCTCCCTCCTCCCCTCCAGCATAGCAGTCCCGTGCACCATAGTCCCAGAAGTACCACAATTACCAGCAGACCTGTTATCAGGTAAAGTCTTCTGTTCAGAAAAAACACCAGCTGCTTCAGTGTCCATGCGGCATTCCTGCTCTGCAGTCTTAGTGTCCATGTGGGATTCCTGTTCCTTCTCCTCACAGCCAGTGGGGACATTTTTGCTTGGATTTCCAACATCTCCTCCTGCGTTCCTTGCCGATTGCAAGGATCCATTCACTGATGCAGTCTCTTTGTCTGTAGCAGTAATAACCGGAATGGCATCCATACACTGAGAGGGATACTCAACAGGCCCTCCTTTACCATTTTTCATCTTATGAGTCGGTGCCACTCAAGGGAGATTCCATTTCTGTAATGGTCTTCAGTAAACCGCCATTTTCCTCATCCTCCTCCTGAGATGACCCAGACTGCTGGGGAGGGAGGGGGCAGATACTGACTCAGATCCTGAGACAGGGGTAGTACTGGGGCCACCATGTGAAGCCACTTCCTTACCCCCCATCCATACTGTCACCGTTGCACTGGCATCCACCCTCTGGTTGGTACTGGCGCCGCATGCACGCTCCTTCAACATACTGCTGCTCCTCTTCACAGACCAACTTTTCCTGCTTTATCAAAGCATCCTCCAGAGACTTCAACTTGGAGTTTTTCCTCTTACTGCTCCCAGACTTACTGTGCAGAGATTTCTTTTTCCTGAAATCCGCCTCCAGGACCGCAAGCTTCTGCTCCTCCTTAGTAATGCGGCGAAGTCTGTTCACCACTCTATCCTGGAAGGCTGGTAAGGATTCCCCTTTCATAAGGGGCAAACTCAGGATCCATAGCATCTTGAGCACATGGTGTAGGCCTCAGTGCCTCTGGGGCGCCTCCACCTGCCTCTCCACCCACCTGTTGCATGGTGGTTAGGGGAGGGCCTGCAGGAGAGACCCAGGCCTGATGTTTCTCTCAGCTGAAACCAAAGCAGAGTGAGACAGCACCTTGCAGAACAGCACCACCTGGTGGAGAGTGTTAGCTCCTCTGGTGCAGAGACTGATGTGAATGGCTCAGTGTTCTCTGTACACCACTGCAGTATATGTCAGTGCTATATACATGTATAATAATAATAGTGTGTGACTGTGGGGGAATATTAGAGTGTAAGCTCCTCTGGTGCAGAGGCTGATGTGACTCTCTTAGTGCTCTCTGTACAGTGCTATGGTATATGTTAGCATTATATAAATGCAGGGCTTTTTTTCTCAGAGAATAGGTGCAGGAACTTCCCCCTTCTGAGTCACTTATTGCCTCCATCCCCTACCCACCTCCGAGCACCGCTCCTTGGCCCACCCCCTACCCACCTCCCAGTAGCGCCCCTTTTAGAGGATACAGAGACAAGTATCATTTTGTGGTGCTAAGTAATTTGTATGGAATTTGTTATTGATAACAAGAAAAGTAGTAAAATAGATCCCCCACAGCTGGCAGCAATAGACCCCCCCCCCAGCAACAGTAGATTCGTCCAGAAACAATAGACACCCCAGCAACAAAATACCACCCCAGCAGCAGCAAAAGGTCTCCAACAGCCAGCATCAATAGACTCTCCAGCAGCCAGCAACAACAGACCCCCCGCCCTCAAGAGTAGATCTCTTTCAGCAACAATTGACCCCTAGCAACAATACCCCTCCCCAGCAGCAATAGACTGCCATGCAAAAATAGTTCCTCTGCAGCAACAATAGATCCCCCAGCAGCCAGCATTAAAAGACCCTCCAGCACACCCCTTACCCCTGTCCTTTACATACATTTAGTGCTGGGGGTGCTGAAGGTGCTGGAACTGCGTTCCCCCTTGTTCCTGCTGAAAAAAGCCCTGTATAAATGTATAATAATACATTTTAATAGCTTTGACGTAGACTCTAACGCCCCAACCACTTCTAATAGTGTGTGCCTGTGGTGGAAATGATAGAGTGTAAGCTCCTCTGGTGCAGAGATAGTTGTGATTGGCTTAGTGTTCTCTGTACAGCACTGTGGTATATGTCAGAGCTATAAATGTATAATAATAGCGTGTGACTGTAGAAGTACATTAGAGTGTAAGCTCTTCTGGTGCAGAGACCAATGTGACTGGCTCAGTGTTCTCTGTACAGCACTGCAGTATATGTCAGAGCTATAAATGTATAATGATAATAGTGTGTGACTGTGGGGGGGGACATTCGAGTGTAAGCTCCTCTGGTGCAGAGACTGCAGAGAGTTTAGATATAGAAGCAATAAGTAGAATTTCCAGGAAAGCTTCCACCTAATCTTAATGAGACTCAATTCATATCCTGTATAATCTTGTCAGTAGTGAAGGTAATGTTATACATTATATATTCTGTTCAGCTTTTACACACAACATCGCTATTTATACTGTTGCAAATGAAATCTTCCATCCCTATCATTTTAATTATTAATTTATTGCATCCTGCTTGAGGAACTGAAAGTTCTGCTGTTCTCATACTACTGTGCTGTACCACTCTCACTCAGTGTATGCATAGCACAAAACACCTACAGACCCGGGAACTCTGCACATGGATGGTGGAAACCCCTCATAATGGGCACATCAGGTTTACAGACCCGGGAACTCAGCACAGGGATGGTGAGAACCCCTCATAATGGGTACAGTGGGTGTACAGACCTGGGAACTCCGCACAGGGATGGTGGGAACCCCTCATAATGGGTACAGCAGGTGTACAGACCCGGGAACTCAGCACAGGGATGGTGGGAACTCCTCATAATGGGCACAGCAGGTGTACAGACCCGGGAACTCAGAACAGGGATGGTGGGAACCCCTCATAATGGGCACAGCACTTGTACAGACCCAGGAACTCAGAACAGGGATGGTGGGAACCCCTCATAATGGGCACAGCAGGTGTACAGACCCGGGAACTCAGCACAGGGATGGTAGGGACTCCTAATAATTGGCACAGCAGGTGTAAATACCCAGGAACTCAGCACAAGAAAATTGGGTACACCTCATAATGGGCACAGCAGGTGTACAAACCTGGGAACTCAGCACAGAAATGGGGGGAGCCTCTCATAATGGGCACAGTGGGTGTACAGACCCAGGAACTCAGTACAGGGATGGTGGGGACCCCTCATAATGGGCATAGCAGGTTACAGACCCAGGAACTCAGCACAGGAAAGGTGGGTACTCCTCATAATGGGTACAGCAGGTGTACAGACCCAGGAATTCAAAGATATTATCAACAGAAACCCCAAGAGATGGAAGATGCTGCCAGGGGTTTAATTATTTCCCTCTGATTTATCAGTTTTGGGTGGAGGGACCCTTTAGCATAAACTTCTGTATATTGCACTTTGCAGCATTTAATACTGTATTATACGCGGTACACCTGTTCCTTCATTCCTCTATACTGGAAATAGACAGATAGGGATCTGCTGGCTGCTAAATCTAAAATAAAGATCTCAAAAGGGGCAAATACAAGTCTGGTGCCCAAACACACTAAGTCAGTGTAGTCCCATGTAACCAAAAACTGTCTACAAAAAATTATGTGTAGCGATGTCCCCGACCCCTAGAGGCCTAGTGGTGACCTCCAGAGTCAGGGAGAGCTGACATCCTTCCTCAAAGTGTGGGTTACTAGGCATGGTGGGTGTAGTGCAAGATAGAATGACTGGGCGCCAGTCACTTTATGAATGCAAAAAGAGATTTATTGTCTCTTAAGGCCCCTTTCACACTTGTGCAACCTGAAAGTCGCGCGATGTAGCCACAATTTTGATGCGACTTTAAGCAATGCCTGTGTAATCTTGAGGTCTATAGACCTCAAGCCGCATCAAAGTTGGACCAAAGTAGTGCAGGGACTACTTTGAAGTTGCTGCGATTTGAAGTCGCACAGATATGAACCAGTACTTATTAGAAATCATGGGGTATGACTTGTCATGCGACTTTGCATTGTTGTAGGACAAGTCACAAAAGTGTGAAAGGGGCCTTACAAGAACTGGGGGAGAGAGGGTTAGGGCCAGGACACACTTAGGCAGTTGCAAAAGCATTTTGGCAGACTCTGAGACAAAAATAGGAATAGGCAGACAGCGATACAGATAGAGGGCCTTGAAGCTGAATGCAACAACTGTATCTTCGTAGCAACTGCTGTCTCCTATGGCAACTGAACGTTCAACACTGCACATGTAACTCACAGTAACCCGTTATAGATCTTCTCTCACATCTCACAGTATCCTATTGTAGGTCTTCACACTAAGCTCCCGGTCTCTCACTAGACTTCCAGAGATCCCAGCCGCCCGCTGGATCTCCTGAGCTCTTCCACAGCTACCCACTGTATCTTCTAAGCGTCACCCATGCTACCTGCTGGGCCCCTGATCTGACTCTTCTGAAGCTTTCCCACCTCTTCACCATACCGGCTAGTGAAAAAGGCTGCTCTGGTACTTCTTCAGACTTCCATACACTGGCCTCTGATAACAGGAGTGGTTGTCCCTTTGTGGTAACTGCTTCCCCTCTACCTATGACCTTGATCCTCACTTGCTTCTGGCAGCAGGAGTGGTCATCCCTTGTGGCAACTGCTTCTCCTTTACCTCTGGCATCGATCTGGTTCCCCCTCTGTAATGATCAAGCTCCCCTCGGGCTAAGCCTCTACTCACGTGGCTAGTCCACAGGCTTCAGGCCTAACCTTCAGCTGCTGCTACACACACATCCCCCAGGCCTCAGCCTGGGGTAGAAAGAACTCTGATCACCTGACGCCTTCCCCTTTAAATAGACTATCCCAGCATGCAAAGTAGCTACTCTGATTGGCTGAGAAAATATCACGCACTGTGATCTTGTCATTCTAATGCCAAAGGCAGCAGTGGCACCTATTGACAGAAGAGAGAGATGCACCAAATCAAGATTTAGGGAAAAGTCTGTGCATCTCTCTAACAATCAGCCAGGCTAGTTACCACCTAGCAGACTCAATTTGTTAGCAACCCTGCCTAACACCAGGGCGCTACATATGGGAAAGAAAAAAAGAATCCCTACCAAAAAGGAGCTGTTACTTCAAGAGACTAATACAGCATATGCCAAAACCACCGTTATAAAAATAGTATATTTTATTGGATATATTAAGTGTTTAAAGTGATTGTAAAGGTACAAATTTAAAAAAAAATGTCTATAATTACCTGCTCTGTGCAGTAGAATTGTATAGAGCAGCCCGGAACCTCCTCTTCTCAGGTCTCCCTCCCGCTCTCCCGGCTTCTGCCTTTTGTCCAGTGCCCCCAGGGGGTGCAGACATGCACAGTGCTGGATTGAATGAGGGCTCAGATAAGTAAAGGAATGCAGTAAGCTAACAAATGTTAGGCTTTAGAACCACTTTATAAAGGATGGGTGACCATATAGAGCAGTGGTTCTCAACGCCTGTCCTAAGGACCCACCAACAGGCCAGATTTTAAGTATTACAGTGGGGAGATGCAGACTAGAATGCTGCAATCACTGAGCAGCAAATGATATCACCTGTGATGCATTTCAGTTATCCTGAAAACCTGGCCTGTTAGTGGGTCCCGAGGACCGGAGTTGAGAACCACTGATATAGAGACATACCTTCAAAAATAATATACACAGCCATCACCAAAACCTTAGAAACATCGTCTGCCACTAACATAAATCAAAATTCACAAGATAAGGTGGGCTAACTAGAATATGAGAATTCCACTAGTATGTCAGCCCACCATGAATGGACCTCACAGGAGAACTAAATGTGGGGGGTCAATGACTGAAAGATAAAGTGCTTAATGCAACTGCAATCCAGCAGAATAAGGAAGATGTATTGTAATGGAAAGGATAGACATATGCACTGTCCAAATGCACTCAACAATCACTTTATTAGATACACCTTGCTAGTACTGGGTTTGACCTTCTTTTGCCTTTGGAACTGCCTTATGGCAGCGGCCCTTTACCATGTGATCAGCTGTGTCCAATCACAGCTGATCAGTGTAAACAGACTTGTCAGTTATTGGCAGTACTTTCCTCACGCGCTGAGGTCACAGCATGAGGATAGAAGAACTGGTAGCCGAAATCCTTACAGGGGACATGTACACAGATAATCAGGGCAATGATCATCAGTGCTGCCCATCAGTGCCGCCTATCAGTGCCCATTAGTGCCACCTATCAATGCCCATCAGTGCCACCTATCAGTGCCCATTAGTGCTGCCTATCAGTGCCCATCAGTGCCACCTGTCATGGCCCATTAGTGCTGGCTATCAGTGCCCATCAGTGCCGCCTATCAGTGGCCATTAGTGTCACCTATCAGTGCCACCTATCAGTGCCCATTAGTGCTGCCTATCAGTGCCCAGCAGTGCCAACTATCAGTGCCCATTAGTGCCGGCTATCAGTGCCCATTAGTGCCGCTATCAGTGCCCATCAGTGCTGCTTATCAGTGCCCATTAGTGTCACCTATCAGTGCCCATCAGTGCTACCTATCAGTGTCCATTAGTGCTGACAATCAGTGCCCATCAGTGCCTCCTCATCAATGCCCACCAGTGCTGCCTCATCAGCGCACATAAGTGAAGGAGAAAAATTACTTATTTACAAAATTTTATAACAAAAACTAAAAGAAGTTGTCATTTTTAGTTTGTTTAGCAAAAAATAAAAACCCCGGTGGTGTTTAACCACTTCAGCCCCGGAAGGATTTCCAGCTTTAGGACCGGAGCCCTTTTTGCGATTCGGCGCTGCGTCGCTTTAACTGACAATTGCGCGGTCGTGCAGCGTTGTACCCAAACAAAATTTGCGTCCTTTTTTTCCCACAAATAGAGCTTTCTTTTGGTGGTATTTGATCACCTCTGTGTCATTTCTGATCGCCGCTATAAACAAAAGAAGAGCGACAATTTTGCAAAAAAACCCAAATTTCTTACTTTTTGCTAAAATACAAATGCAAAAAAAAAATATAAAAAAACATTTTTTTCACCGTTTTTGGCCGATTTATATTCTTCCTCATATTTGCGATAAAAAAAATTGCAATCGGCGTTTATTGATTGGTTTGCGCAAAAGTGGCCGCGTTTACGGATGATGAGAATTCATTTTTGGGGTTTTTCATTTTTATTTATTTTTTACTGGTAATGGCGGCGATCTGCAATTTTTAGCGGTACTGCGATATTTCAGTGGACATGTCGGAACGTTTTGACACTTTTTTGGGACCATTGGCATTTATACAGCGATCAGTGCTATAAAAATGCACTGATTACTGTGTAAATGCCATTGGCAGTGAAGGGGTTAACCTGCAGGGGGCGCTCTAAGGGTTAACTGTGTTCCCTGGGCGTGTTCTTACTGTGGGGGGACTGCACTATCTGGGGAAAGGAAGTGGTCACAGCCTTCACTTACAGGAAGGCTGTGATCACAGCCCTTCCCCCTCACACAGAGCGGAGGTCCGTGTTTACATGCACGGACCTCCGCTCATTCGCTCCGGGGGGGGCATCGCGGGTGGCCGGCGGCAATCGAAGCCGCCGCACCCGCTCCCTGGACCCCCCCGGCGCGCGCGCGCTCACAGTGGCTCTGTATCGCGCCCGCCGTCGTATGACGACGATTTGCGTTACAGAGCCACTTTGTCGCCGTCAATTGCCGACCAGCGGTCGGCAAGCGGTTAAATACCTCCAAAACAGAGCTCTATCTGTTTCAAAAAAATGATAAAAATGTCATATGAGTACAGTGTAGCACGACCGCGCAATTGTCATTCAAATTGCAACATCGCTGAAAGCTGAAAATTGGCCTGGGCAGGAAGGGGGGTAAAAGTGCCCGGTAGGCAAGTGGTTAAAGAATGCAGAAAATCTAAATAATATAAAATATAAACAGAGGAAACTCCCAAAGTGAAAAATTATAAACCAAAATTTTAAAGAAAGCAAAAAAATTCATTAGGTAATGAAAAAAATAACCCAATAGATTAAGTACCTGTATACTTTGCAATGTCACATTAATGTTCCAAAAATACCTGAAGAAGATTTAATTCTGGGTTTAAGCCTTTTGGGTGCAACGTGTCTAACCTATATATCCACTTTTCTTCACGTCTCAGTAGTTCCATATCAAAATCCCCTCTTCCTTTTGGGAAATTAAGGGCAAAAAATCCTTTTAGCTTTGTACCGTCCAAATTACTTCTGCGAAAATTCAAGTAATGTTGGGCTAAGGAATTATCTGGCTCTTTTTTTGCGTTTGTCTTGAAAATGTTCCCCTATCCTTATCTTTAGTTGTCTTTTTTGTCTTTCCCACAACTTGTTACATAGGCAGGTAATCATATACAGCACACATGTGGTAGAGCAATGGATTGAGCTGTTAATACTATAATGGGTTTAATAATTTTGTGAAAAGTGTCCGTGTAATGACATACTTGACATTTACCGCATGGGAACATTCCTTTTGAACGTGGGAAGGAAGACAGCCAGGTATGATCATTACTCGGGGTATATTCCGAGTGAATTAGCAGATCCCCGAGATCAGGTGCTCTTTTGGCCACCATTTGTGGACAATGGGCAACATCATTTTTTATGTTGGGCAGTCCCTTGGGATACGCCAGTGTCTGTTAAGAATTCTCTTAACTTCATCCCATTGTGCACCAAATTTGGTGATCATTCTTACCGGCTGTGTTTTTTTCTATTTCAACTTTTTGGATTCGCAGCGAATTGTCTTTTTCGGGAGTAGTAACGTCTCTCTGTCTGTTCCAGATGCTCTTTTTCCATATGTTCCATATGCTGGCTCTTCTTATTTGGGAGTTGGGAGCATCCTTGTTCTTTAAACCTCTTATGTCAGGCATCATTAAATGGTGGACCACGGTCCGGATCCGGACCGAGTCACTGTGTACACTGGGGTGTGCTTTTACTAAGGGATATGCAGGGAAAGAAAATCCATCACTTCCTCCCTGTCAGAACAGAGCTCTGCCTGGTTTTCATATGCAGGGCTCTGTCCTGTGTGTCTTCCCGACGATCAGCGGGTGCTGGCGGACATCCATTGGCCGGCACCCACTTATCGGCTTCTGCTGTGGAAAATCACAGCAGAATCGGAGCACTTCCTATCCAGAAATGCAGAATCACACATATATTTATATATACAGTATCTCACAAAAGTGAGTACACCCCTCACATTTTTGTAAATATTTTATTCTATCTTTTCATGTGACAACACTGAAGAAATGACACTTTGCTACAATGTAAAGTAGTGAGTGTACAGCTTGTATAACAGTGTAAATTTGCTGTCCCCTCAAAATAACTCAACAAACAGCCATTAATGTCTAAACCGCTGGCAACAAAAGTGAGTACACCCCTAAGTGAAAATGTCCAAATTGGGCTCAATTAGCCATTTTTCCCTCCCCGTGTCATGTGACTCGTTAGGGTCACAAGGTCTCAGGTGTGAATGGGGAGCAGGTGTGTTAAATTTCGCGTTATCGCTCTCACTTTCTCATACTGGTCACTGGAAGTTCAACATGGCGCCTCATGGCAAAGAACTCTTTGAGGATCTGAAAAAAAGAATTGTGGCTCTACATAAAGATGGCCTAGGATATAAGAAGATTGCCAAGACCCTGAAATTGAGCTGCAGCACGGTGGCCAAGACCATGCAGCGGTTTAACAGGACAGGTTCCACTCAGAACAGCGCCTCGCCATGGTTGACCAAAGAAGTTGAGTGCTGTGCTCAGCGTCATATCCAGAGGTTGTCTTTGGGAAATAGACGTATGAGTGCTGCCAGCATTGCTGCAGAGTCTGAAGGAGTGGGGGATCGGCCTGTCAGTGCTCAGACCATACGCTGCACACTGCATCAAATTGGTCTGCATGGCTGTCATCCCAGAAGGAAGCCTCTTCTAAAGATGATGCACAAGAAAGCCCACAAACAGGACTCCAGTGGTAACTTGTGAAGCTCTGGTGAACTCCATGCCCAAGAGGGTTAAGGCAGTGCTGGAAAATAATGGCCACACAAAATATTGACACTTTGGGCCCCATTTGCATATTTTCACTTAGGGGTGTACTCACTTTTGTTGCCAGCGGTTTAGACATTAATGGCTGTGTGTTGAGTTATTTTGAGGAGACAGCAAATTTACACTGTTATACAAGCTGTACACTCACTACTTTACATTGTAGCAAAGTGTAATTTCTTCAATGTTGTCACATGAAAAAATATAATAAAATATTTACAAAAATGCCAGGGGTGTACTCACTTTTCTGAGATATATGCACAAAAAATAAAAAAGTGAACACAGATAAAGCTCACAAATGGATGGAGAGCCTGCTCCATACCATTGCGCCCTTTTTACTACTTGGAATTCCATGTTACAATGCCTGCTTGACTGTCATCAATGTAATGGATGGTGGAGGTCTTTATTTTTCCTGTGAGGGTGGACTCCTGGTGATATCATTGTCGGTGACTGTTTGGCGAGTGGTCCATTTGACGCTACTATTGGAAATATCGTTTTGGCTTACCTTACATGCTGTCAGATCTTTTGTTTCTGGTAAGAGTACCCAATTTGCTCTGAGGTGGCGGAAACTCACTGTGGTGGTGTTTTATCATGAACAATTATTCTTCATGATTCACAGCACTTTACTAGATGCATGAATTGTATTCCTTCGCATGATAGATTATTCTTCACTTGATGGACTTTATGAACTATATATAATTTTGTGATATTTTGCACTGTGCACTTTGAATTTCTCTGTCCATTTGTGAGCTTTATCTGTGTTCACTTTTTTAAGTTTCACGTGTCACGTTTTATAGTGTTTTAATATATATCAAGTATTTCAGGTAGTTCACTTCTTATTAGATAGTACGCTTCCTTATGTTAAGTACGTAGATCATTTCACGACACTTAGTACTTCTTATTAACAAGTACTATTTTGTGGTGGTGTCACTCAAAGGCGGTGGAGTCTCGTTTAACCCATGAGAATGGTCTTTGTTTTCTAGACTGTCGTACATTCCATTCGGTTTTGCTATAAAGGTTATCATCGCAGTTTACCTGGTGAGCGGTTTGTCAGTGGCTGTTACTATAGTGGTCCTCAGGTGGGAGTGTCCTTTTTATTT
>BLSH010248211.1:242964-256305 GCA_018402905.1 Glandirana rugosa | reverse complement strand
TAAATACGTTATACTTATCTGCTCTGTGCAATGGTTTTGCACAGAGCAGCCCTGATCCTCTTCTTCTCGGGCCCCCCCACTGGCATTCCTGGCTCCCCCCCCCTTGTAAGCCGATTGCTCTGGGGGCACTCATGCGTGCACACTCCCGAGCCAGCTCTGCCCCCCATCCCCTGTTTCCTCCTCATTGGCTATGATTGACAGCAGCAGGAGCCAATGGCCGTGTCTGAGCCAATGAGGAGGGAGAGAGCCGAGAGATTGGGCTCAAGTAGGGTTGCCACCTTTTCTTCAAGCCAAACCCGAACACTTCAGCGGCTCATGGCAAGGGGGAACACTGTGGGCTCTGGTGTAAAGGGGAAGCCTGATGTAAGGGAGTTTCTGCTCACCAAACCTCCCATTTACATCAGCGTTCCCAGCATCCCCCCTTAAATTAGGGTCCTTAAAGCCTCCTTTACATCAGAGTCCACAGGGCACCCCTTACATCTGAGTCCCCCTTACCTTAGTGTACTCACTCGCTTGGAGGCAGGAGAGAAAAGGAAGGGGGGAGACTTCCGTCACAGACGTTGGATGGTGAGCTCACTCACCGGAGGATGGAGGCTCAGGCATTGTCACCTTTCATCCACAATGTATCTGAGCTGAGTTGCTGAGATTCAAACTCCCAACCCATACATCCCTCTCCTGAGGCACAGAAAGCTGGGGATTGGTTAGGGGTGGGAAGAGGAGGAGCAATCAAGCCCTCTCTCCTCTCCTGTCTGTGTATCGGGGTGGGGCCCATGTGCACACCTATGCACTCAGCATTTGTGGTACTTGGTTACTTGGAGAGCCACAGTCCATTCTAAATATTGTGTCCGGGTTTCAGATGGTCTGAAACCTGGACACAAGGTTCAAAATCCAGACTGTCTGAATCCTGGACAGGTGGCAACCCTAGGTTCAAGTAAGTATAAGGGGTGGGGGCCGCATGCAGAAAGTTTTTTTACCTTAATGCATAAAAAAAACTTTCTGCATTCAAGACCACTTGCTTACAGTTCAGTTCCCCTCATGTCCTGTACGACAGTGTTCCCCAACCCTGTCCTCAAGGCCCACCAACAGGTCATGTTTTCAGGATTTCCATTATTTTGCACAGGTGATTTGATCAGTTTCACTGCCTTAGTAATTACCACAGCTGATTCATCTGAGGGAAATCCTGAAAACATGACCTGTTGGTGGGCCTTGATGACTGGGTTGGGGAACACTGCTGTACGAAGTTCTGGAGGTTCTGAGCACATTGAGTATTCACTGCCGTAGTTTCGAGCAAAATCGGTCTGCAGGCCAACTTCCCACAGCTCCAGCCTGGCCCCTGGCCAAACACTGAACACCATGCGAGGATTTGCAGAAGGTTTTTTTGTGTGCTGTATAATCCCATTCCAAACCCTGGGAGGGCTCCAACGCTGCCCAGTGGAAGGACAGGCCTGAAGGCAAGAGAAGGCCAGATGAAAGTAAACGTCCACATATGTCTTCCCTCTCCCTGGACCTTAACAGCAGTAATTGGAGACACCTGCTCTAAATATGCATGAACTCGGCTGGCAGCCGAACAAGAGCAAAATACAGAAACATTTCTAGTAAAAGGAGTGAAGCCCAATAAACACACACAAGGTTTCCCTTTCAGAAAGAGCTGAAATTAATTACAGGACTTTTCTTCCACCTACATGAGGTTCTTCTCAAGAAAAAATAAAATTGCATTCCGTGAAATGAACCAAAAAGAGGAAACAGTTATGATTCAATGGTGGAATTGTACAGCATCCCAATCTTCTGGAGTCTATTCCTTAGATCAGGGTTTCTCAACCAAGGTTCCGTGGATACCTAGGGTTCCTCCAGAGGTTGCTAGGGGTTTCTTGAGCAATGGACAATTTCTACCTCTCAGATAAATTCCCAATGATATCATTGCTCTTTTTAGCTATCTGTAAGGGGGGGAATTCTTCCCAATGACCACAAGTGTAGGGAGCGTTCTTCCCATTGACCATCACACTAATGTATCATGAGTTGTAGATTTTACATTTTTAGCAGGGGATCCCCGAGACTGGAGAATTATTTCAAGGGTTCCTCGGTGTTGAAAAGGTTGAGAAAGGCTGCCTTAGAAGGTCCAAGCTTATACTGGTCCTTTTTTTAAAAATGGACATGGTGACTCAAAAACTTCAAAGTACTGGGTGTTTGGCCCTAAGATCATTTGTGAATTTCACTGAAATCCTTCAGCTATCTCCATAACTTTTATCCTCCATAGTTAACACTTTATATCCTCTAAACATGCTCCTTAACACAGAAACTTAAGAGAGTACTAGAGGAATTAGCTTTTCTGCAACTTACACTGGTCCAGCTTGGCTCAATGTAAGTATCCATATCTGATATCCAGAGGGCCACTACCATGGTCAGGAGTCAGGCTCAGAGACCAGTAGCTACAGTATAGCACAGTCCTTCTCAACCTTTTTATCCCAGAGGAACCCTTGAAATAATTGCCTTGTCTCAGGGAACCCCTGCTAAAATATTCCATTGGGGTCATAAGAAAAATGCCCTTTACATTCACTGTCGGTGAAAAGAATATACCCCTTACAGTGGTGGTTAAAATGTCACAATTATAAAACACATTAAAGAAAATTAATATCATGCTACTGACTCTGCTAAGTGGTGATGGACATTGATGTATGTTGGCGCCATCAGATGGGAGGCCAATTAGCCACAGCTCAAGGAACCCCTTGCAACTCCTGGAGGAACCCTAGGGTTGAGAATGGCTGGTATAGCAGTTGAGAGGTTCCTTCCCACCAACCAGCTAGATAAGTACACAAGCAGGTCACCCTGGTGGACTATGTGGACTCGCCCAAAGTTCAAGGTCTAAGCACTGGCCGGCATTCACCAGAGCTCTTGATGGTGGAGATGGGTTTTGCTGCGTGTTAGTACCAGGTTGTGGCCCTCATGATCGCCCCACCAGGAGGTGAGCAAGCCAGGGTCCCGTAATAGATATAGCAGGTATCAAGCAGAAGCATAGTCAGTAAACAAACCAAAGGTCAATAATATTCTCTAACACTCTACAGCCGTGGCCAAAAGTTTTGAGAATGACACTAATATTAATTTTCACCAAGTCTGCTGCCTCAGTTTTTATGATGGAAATTTGCAGATACTCCAGAATGTTATGAAGAGTGATCAGATGAATTGCAATTAATTAAATTTAATCCCATAAAAAAAAAAAAACATTTCCACTGCATTTGTGAAGAAGGCTTCAGGGCCCCCAAGAAAGTCCAGCAAGCGCCAGGACCGTTTCCTACAGGTGATTGAGCTGCGGGATCGGGGCACTGCCAGTGCAGAGCTCAGGAATGGCAGCAGGCAGGTGGGAGGGCATCGGTACGCACAGTGAGGAGAAGACTTTTGGCCTGGTGTCAAAGGCAGCAAAGAAGCCACTTCTCTCCAGGAAAAACATCAGGGACAGACTGATATCCTGCTAAAGGTACAAGGATTAGACTGCTTAGGGCTGGGGTAACGTAATTTTCTCTGATGAATCCCTTTTCTGATTGCTTGTGGCATCCAGAAAAAACCTTGTCCGGAAAATAAAAGGTGAGCGCCACCATCAGTCCTGTGTCATGTCAACAGTAAAGCATCCTGAGACCATTCATGTGTGGGGTTGCTTCTCAGCCAAGGGAGTGGAGGGCTCACTCACAATGTTGCCTAAGAACACCGCCATGAATAAAGAATGTTACAAAACCCTTCTCCAAGAGCAACTTCTCCCAACCATCCAAGGACAGTTTGGTGAGGAACAACGCCTTTTCCAGCATGATGGAGCTCCTTGCCATAGGGACAAAGGTTATTACTAAGGGGTTTGGGGAACAAAACATCAAACTTTTGTGTCCATGGGCAAGAAACTCCCCAGACCTTAATCCCATTGAGAACTTGTGGTCAATCCTCAAGAAGCGTGTGAACAAAAAATAACCCCACAAATTCTGACAAACTCCAAGCATTAATTATGCAAGAATGGGGGGCGGCCATCAGTCAGGATGTGGCCCAGAAGTTTATTGACAGCATGCCAGGGGGAACTGCAGAGGTCTTCAAAAAAGAAGGGTCAACACTACAAATATTGACTCTTTGCATAAACTTCATGTCATTGTCAATAAAAGCCTTTGGCACTTATGAAATGCTTGTAATTATACTTCAGCATCCCATAGTAACATCTGACAAAAAGATCTAAAAACATTGAAGCAGCAGACTTTGTGAAAATTAATATTTGTGTCAATCTTAAAACTTTTGGCCACGGCTGTATCCTAAGAGAATGATAGCCATAAGACCATTCGACAAAAAGAGTTAAAGAACATTTACCAATAGACAAAATAGCCAAATACTATTGGCTAAGAACAGGGGAAGTAATGTGAGGGACACCTCAACACTGTGCAAATGGTCGAATGAACAGAAGTTCTGCTGAGTGAACCTCCTGCTGCAGTATGAAGTGAATCATCTCCATTATTCCCACCGATAAATGTAACAGCTTCCAGCTGGGGGGTCCTGGTTGTTAGGGAGCCTGCACCCGTCGGCATGACTCATCCCCGCAACCAGTGACTCATCCCTGCAGGCATAGTTAGCTGTCAGCCAGGGATTCCCAAATGTGATGCGAGCAAACCGATGGAGATGGTGTAAGAAAAATGGCATGGGACCTCTCCATTCATGTCAGGTCCTTTAAGCCTTGGATTTTTAGGGGTAACCCCGTGCAAAAAAAAAAATAAAAAAATACGTGGAGGCACCCCCCAAAAAATCCATACCAGTCCTTCAGGTGAGCATGCAGCCTGGCTGGCCAGGAAAGGGGGAAAGTGAGTGTGCTACCCCCACCATCTCCTGATCCCTACCAGGCCCCATGCCTTCAACATGGGAGGCATTCCTTCAGTGGCGGCTGGTCCACAAGGGGCACAGGGGTGCCGCCCTCCTCCCCAGCCTGCACCATCTGTGTGGCCGTGCACTGTGTGGAGTGCCGGACCAACAGGTCTCTACCAGATCCGTTGCCCCCTCACAAGCACGTGACCACATCCCGGGGCCCAAATTGGCCAATTTCATTTTGTCCTTAGGGCGCAGTGCTCTCCCCCCCCCTGTGATACCAGCGAATCGGCTTCCTAGCTAATCAGGAAAGGAAGACCCAGAACCCGGAAAAAAGACTGGGTCAAGACAGAAGCCGGGTCGCCGGGCACCAGGAGAGCAGTGGCAACTGGAGGGTTCTGCCATAGGGTGAGTGCGGGCCTCCCCCCCCCCCCCCCCGCGCCCCCCCAAAATCTGTAGACAGGGGGCCTATTGGGATTTGGAAGTCCCCTTTAAAAAAATGAGGCTCCAAGATATTGACCCCCTCCCACGTGAATGGGTAAGGGGTACATAGTGGGGAGAGGAGACTGAGGAAATCTTTTCTCCTACCAGCAGCCAACTGATAACCTCATCTCAGCCTTGGCAAAATCAGTTGTTGCACAGTTTTGCTTGAGTTTATCGCAAAGCTATTATATTATCATTCTTTTTTATACTTTTCATGTATAAGGCAACTATTAATGATAAGCCAATCAGTTGCACCTTAAAACATTGTTAGCTTCTCAGTGTTGACAATTGTAACGTGTCTATGATGTGTCAAGTGAGGATAGCAGGACAGGGAGCTATTCCAAGCAGTGATAAAATGCTGATTTAAAGGGTCAAATAACAATTTCAGGCAAAAAAAAAAGACAAACTACAATTTCACTCCTTCATCGTATTTACTGTGTGTTTCTAATTCAAACATTTTCATGAGAAAATAATCCTGTAATTAAATAATGAGCTCAGTTACATTAACCCATATAAAGTAGCGAATTGGCCCTGTTGTCATTCAGCAAGTGAGTTACATTTTCCTACCAGACCAATTTTCAGCTTTCAGTGCTGTTGCGTTTTGAATGAGAATTGCGCGGTCGGTGACGTTGTACCCAAACAACGTTTTTAGCATTTTGTTCCCACAAATGGAGCTTTCTTTTGGTGGTATTTGATCACCTCTACGGTTTTTATTTTTTGCGCTACAAATAAAAAAAGACCGAAAATTTTGAAAAAAAAACTAAATATTTTTCTCTGTTTCTGTCACAAAACTTTGTAAAAAAGTACATTTTCTCCATCACTGATGGGCACTGATGAGGCTACACTGACGGGAACTGATGAGGTGGCACTGATGATAAGGCACATATATGCAGCACTAATGGGCACTGATAGGTGTCACTGATAGGCAGCACTGATGGGCACTGATAGGTGGCACTGACGGGCACAGATAAGTGACACTGATGGGCACTGATAGGTGGCACTGTGCAGTGATAGGTGGCACTGATGGGCACTGATAGGTGGCACTGGTGGGCATTGATAGGGGACCCTGGTGGGCACTGGTGGCAGCAGATGACAGATGCACTAATAGGGGCCCATTCCCTGGTGGTCTAGGGTGGCATTTGAAGTTAGAACTGAGTGCCACCCATGTTGGGCACTGTGCCCCTTACCTGGTGGTCTAGGATTGGCTCCCTGATGGTCCTGGGTGGGCACATTCCTGGTGGTCCATGGGCAGGCTCCCTGGTGGTCTAGGGTGGCGATCCTTAGGGGAGGCTGCGCTGATAAGCAATCACCACACACCCCGCCTGTCAGGAGAACAGCCGATCGGCTCTCCACTACTTGCGTCTGTAGATGCGAGTAGTGGAAATGCAGATAAATGGCTTTTCCTGTTTACACTGTGACCAGCCGTTATTGGTCACGGCTGATCAAATGGTAAAGAGCTTCCAATGGATGCTTTTTACCGAAATCCGTAATGTGGTGGGTCAGACTGACACACCACAGCACTGATCGCCGTGATGCGTGCCTCCACGGGCGCACGCTGGCATGTTATCCTGCTGGACATCATATGACACCCAGTCAGGATAACTGAACGACTTCCAGGCCATCATTCTGCTACTGCGGTAGGGAAATGGTTCAACAAATTATCAAAATTTGAAGCCAGCGATGGGCTTTCGTGTAAAAGTGATCCAAACAGCTCTACAGCCATCTGATCACATTTACAGGGTTTGATTTTGCCTATGGAGATATTTATGTACTGTGGTTTGTCACCATGTCATAGGCATGCAACATTTTAAAGCCTGACATGTGTGGTATCTATTTGCTCAGTACAACAAAACCTTATATTTTACCAAAAAATTGGGTATTACAATGTGAATATAAGGAATGAGACAAAAAATGGTAATACAAGATATAAATTATAGTGTGTGCCATCATCTGAAAAGAGACATTTGAAGAAGGAATGTATGGGGTATGGGTGTCCCACTAGCACCCAGACACCATAACTAGAGTAGGCATGGACTATCTCGGCCCTCAAAGGTAACACAAATATGTATAAGAAATTTAAAACAATTTATTTGAAAAATATGACATACAAAAACACACAATAAAAAATACAGCATTGGGTACAAGCTCCAATGATTTTTACATATAGTGCCTGGAATGGTCCCCACAGGGGGTACCATCAGCCCTTGGCATGTAGGCTGTGGATGGTGTAGATGCTCTCGACCGGTTTCGCGGGGCTTCCGCTTCTTCAGGAGATTTAAACAACATACAGCTATATTGTTTTAAAAACTATGTATACACAAAAAATAATACCAGGGCATTAGTATTCACAGAGCCTACTCTAGTTGTGGTGTCTGGGTGCTAGTGGGACACCCATACCCCATACATTCCTTCTTCAAATGGGTATTACAATGTGTTCGTGTGTGTTAAAATTAATTTCCTGAAAATTTGCGCTTTAAAAATGGTTGCACAAATATCATGTGACATAAAAAAAATGAAACAGCCACCACCATTTTAGTCTTCAGAGCCTCTGCCATCAGAAAATATACAGCGCTCAGCATAAATGAGTTACACCCCTTTTGAAAAGTAAGATTTTAATCAATATCTCAATGAACACAAAAACTATTTCCAAAATTTTGACAAAACTGAGTTTTATAGAACATTTATTTAGCTCAATACATGAATGTAAGGTTAATAATATAACTTAGATTACAAAATCTTTAGTTTTTCTCAAATTAGCTGATGCAAAAATGAATCCACCCCATAACAAAAACGACTCCATCTAGTATTTTGTATGACCTTCATGATTTGTAAGTGTGCCCCCTTGGGGGTTGCTGAATGTAGTGGTTCCACCCTTTACACTGCCCTCAGTCACACTTTTCCTTCCATCCGGAGTCACAGAACAGGCTGGTACTTTGTTTTGTTATTTTTTTATTAGGGGATTGAACTTGGATGGGGAAGGGGGTAGTTATGGGATGCCCAGTGAATTGAATCCAACTTGATTCAGACCATCCATATACACGGCCAGTATATACACTCCTTCTCTTCCTCCAGCACACACTTGCTTCTCAATTACTCCTTGTTCCACTCTCCTGCTCAAACTTGGTTCTGGCCTAGCTAGCACATGGTAAGGCCTGCCGTAGTTTTAGCACAGCCCCTGGACCACCCATTACAGGCAGGGACCGCTGGCCCCCAAAGTGTAGCAAAGTACAAATGTGCAAGTTAGCATGATGGACTACTGATCCAAGCCCATCCTCTTTCAGGCCCTGCCAGCCCTTCCAGCTGCAACGGCCCTCTCCACTGCCTTCTTCAGCTTCCCAGGGCGTGCGTCACTCGCTGACACCTGTCACTTGTAGTTCCTCTCCTGGAGATCTCTCCAAAAGTGCTCTCTCCCGCTGTCCTTTCCCGCTCTGCCTAGTGCCTCTCCTCCAGGATCTCACTTTCTCTTCCTGGCTGCGCCCAAACACTCCTAGGCCGAGGTCACCCCCCCAAGACTCGGAGCTCCCCCAGGCCTCGACAGCCTCTGCACTATTCCATCTCCAGCTCTTTCACCCGAACTCTCCTCCTAGAATGGGCTCACCCCAGGTATTTAAGGAGGACCGCTCGCCCCCTGCCAATCCAGGTTGACGATTGAGCTCCTTAACATACCTCAGGAAGCTTCACCTCCTCTTCCCCACCCTTTCTTCCAGAATCTTCTGAGCCAGAAAAGAGGGGTTACTAAGGGGTGTCACCAGTCACTCCCTAAAAAAAAAAAAAGGAAAGGCAGGCACGCGAAGTGTAAACCGTTACAGTCTTTATTAAAAACAATCATAGTAGTACTCACAAACATAGAGGTGAGGGTCACATTGCAGTATAAGCCACTGCCAGCTCTGTCCAAGATAGTCCTTTACCTCTGGGAGAGGGGAGTGGTGGCTGTCTTGGTCTCCGGCGCTTCCTGGTCTCACCGTGGGGCAGCGCGACGTCACTTCCGGTTCCGGCTAGGCAGCGCGATGATGTGTGTCCGGCGATGAAGTGACATTGCGCTGCCCCACGGTGAGACCAGGAAGCGCCGGAGACCAAGACAGCCACCACTCCCCTCTCCCAGAGGCAAAGGGTCAGCCCAGTCTGGGAAGCTGAAGAAGGCAGTGGAGAGGGCCGTTGCAGCTGGAAGGGCTGGCAGGGCCTGAAAGAGGATGGGCTTGGATCAGTAGTCCATCATGCTAACTTGCACATTTGTACTTTGCTACACTTTGGGGGCCAGCGGTCCCTGCCTGTAATGGGTGGTCCGGGGGCTGTGCTAAAAGTACAGCAGGCCTTACCATGTGCTAGCTAGGCCAGAACCAAGTTTGAGCAGGAGAGTGGAGCAATGCGACCCTCACCTCTATGTTTGTGTGTACTACTATGATTGTTTTTAATAAAGACTGTAACAGTTTACACTTAGAGGCGCGCCTGCCTTTCCTTTTTTGTCTTCACATAGAAGTCCATTCTGCTTCTGGCATGGTGCAGCACTAAGATGAACCCACCAGTACCCCCGGGCTATCACAGTATCACCGGATGAGTATAAGATAATATAAAGTGTATTACATGTTGTGATTTGTATATCCACCTGTCTCTTTGGCTGTTATTGCTCCTTTGCGCTCACAATGTTTTTCCATCCAACCACTCACTCCCTAGGCCACTCCTGACCCAGAAACAAAACAATCAGGCCTGCTCTCTATCAGGCCTGACTAAATTTGCCTCTCCTACCAAAAAACCTATCACTTAGCACCTACCTATAGTAAGGGGCGCTACACTAGGACTGCACCAAGTCTTCTAGGCATAGAATGAACAAGTTGGCGACATATTGCCACATCAATCTTTTCCCATTCTTCAATAACGACCTATTTTAGAGCCTGGATGCTGGATATAGAGTGATGCATGTCTCTTCAGAATTCCCCATAGGTGTTTCCCGATTGGGTTCAGATCAGGAGACATACTTGGCGACTGAATCACTTTCACCTGCTTCTTCTTCAGAAATGCAACAGTGGCCATAGATGTGTGTTTTGGTTCATTGTCATGTTGGAAAAGTGCATGACGACCAAGGGCACGGAGTGATGGTAGCATCTTCTCTTTCACTATAGAGCAGTACATCTATAAATTCATGAAACCAGAATGAGAGTTATAGCCATTAAAGTGAATGTTAACCTGAAAAAAATGTAATTAATACTTCTGCCTAGTAGAGTATAGGATGTCATGTCATCTGTGCCCAGTTTTGCAATTAAGAGTTAATCCAGCTCTGAGCAATCCCCTTATCTTTTTTCAGTAAGAGAAAGACTGGGAAACTGGGAAATAGGAGACGTTTTATCCCATGCTGTGTGAGTGACAGCTCATTTCCTTATCTCCTGCACAGAGCATACAGAGCTTCACACTCCCCCCCCTTTCTCCTCCAGCTCTCAGTGTAGAGGTGGGTGGGGAGTCTTGTGACATCATAACTCCACCCACGAGCTCCAGTAAAGAGACCCACCCACTGATTCTAGAGTTTTGCAAGGCTGCTACTGCTGAAGGGGGTGCCATTTGCAAGGTAGGGATACTTGCAG
Source organism: Glandirana rugosa (assembly GCA_018402905.1). Classification (NCBI taxonomy): domain Eukaryota; kingdom Metazoa; phylum Chordata; class Amphibia; order Anura; family Ranidae; genus Glandirana; species Glandirana rugosa. Next base: position 245,431 of record BLSH010248211.1, on the reverse strand, counting down.
GAGGTTTGCATGTATATAGACATTAATACTGTGGATTTACAACCACTTTAAGCTAAACAGTGATGTTTCCCTAGAGTGCCCTTTCAACATATGTCATGGCCTCTTTCTCTATTTCTGTGTGTCACCTTGTATACTGTTATATGAAAATCACATATAGAAATATGTATATTATTTTCATGTTGAACCCGTTACATAAAGAAATTCAGTTCTATTGAAAAGTGACTTTCCCCTGATTATTTCGCTACCACAGTTTCTCGTCTGCATTTCTCCTTTAACCAAGTGTGAATATTTAATCCCGCTCCCTGGGAACAGAATATTACACTCATTTCATGGCGGGCCAGGCTCTGTGGCCGGCGGTGCCCTCAGGAATGCAGTTTGCAGGTTTCTGCCCTCGCTGCCTGGTTACTGGTGCTGTGCCATGCCCTCCACCCACCCACTGTCCTCACTAACCTGATTTCTGTTTGATCCTCTGGAAATCCAGTAATTACTTTTCTGCACAAGCTGAAGTTTCTGAGAAAGGGGCTGCACTACCAGACAGTCCGCTCAGGATCTGTACAATGACCTCAACTATTGTTTTAGAGGCCTGGGGCCACACAGAAATGAATGCTCCCCCCCCATCCCATCTTACCCCTATCACTCCATCTCTTGCACTAAAACCCTTAAACTAAAACTAAACAAAATCTCCTCCTTGGTAGCTCTATGCATTAAATGAAACTTATATACAGTTTATCCACTTCTGTCCTGTATGTAGAACCCTCCTAGAGTAGTGTAAATTGTTAGGCACATTTAATTTGCTCCTCTGTGTTCAGTAGTGAAGTGGTTGATTATTCGGGCCTGCTCAGTGTCTCCCATGCTGCTACTCTGTTTTCTTCCCCCTGTATTTTAGAGGATCCTAGAATTATAGTGGGAGGAAGAACAGACTGAGAAACCTGGATATTTATGGGACTCCAGCCAATCCCTGGGGAAGTGTGCTCAGTAGGTAGTTGGGGAGCCCATAAATAGTTTGGGGCCTGAGGCAGGAGCAGCAGAGTTCCTGGGTCCAGTCCTGCCCGGAGAAAACCCCTGGGGCAGGACTATTGGTGGTGCTCCTAAAAACACATTGAGGTCCCAGCTAAACGCCTTAGCTGTGGGGGCCTATTTGCAAGTTCAGTCCTGGAGTCTGTTTGGATCTGAGGAAGATCACTGGAGAATGACAGGAGGAAATTGGAGGGAAAAGTGCCCAGCTGCCCGAATCTGCCACACTGAGGAGTGCCAGGTGGATATCAGAAGAAGGCAACCGATGATCCTGTGGCTGTGTAAGTAGATGACTCAAGTTCTGGAATATAGTGACTATGTGTAGCTTTTGGTCCTTTGAGGAGAAGACATAGCCACCATCAGTGTTGGAAATTCTGTAGAGGTATTTGTATGTAGCTTATCAATCTAGAGGAGAGTCCTCAAAGTGTTCAGTTTATCAGTTGTGGGGTATCCCATGCTCCCCTCACCCCATCCAAGTTTATCATTCCAATAAAACCCTAAAAAGACACACCTAGTCTGTTCCTTCGAGTCAGTGGAAGAGTGAAGATGTGCCTGGCTATGTGTGTTTTAACTAAGGGGCAAAAGAAACAAGTCGTTGGTGGCTCTTTAGAGGATGCACTACATCTAGATACCGAGAGAGGACATTCCATCGTACATGTTAATTGGGATTGCATATTTTCCTGTTAAACTTGCCCACGGGATGCTGTCAACCCTACCCATAATCTGCATTTTTTCTGCCAACTTTCTAGGTGGGCACACCCATATAATGCCCACTATATGTATTGGTACTCAAGATCCCCTTTTAAATATGCAGGGACTGTCCATCATGCCCACTTTACAGGTTGTCCCATTGCATACGCAAGTACGCAAATAACATTGATGCCTTTATCCTGGGACATGGCCCAGGACACAGCATTGGTTGGACAAAGAGCCAAGATGGAGGACTGTCACAGCAAATCCAGGACAATTGGGTAAAGAATAGAGTTGAGCGAACTTCTGGAAGTCCGGGTACTGCTGGTTCGGCCGAACTTCGGGACAAAGTCCAGGTTCGGGTCCGGACAGAACCCGAACTTTGTCCCGGACCCCGAACCCCATTGAAATCAATGGGGACCCGAACTTTTAGCTTGGACCTGAAACAGGGCTTCAAGCCGGCTTGGTCGTCATGGGCCTGAAGGTCTTCAAGCGAGTTGAGATAAGAAATGGGTTAACAGGACCTAAACGACACTGTCAGGAGGTAGAACCGAGAAACAGGTTGGTTACGACACAGGACCCGGTACAGGGTCCTATTTCCGTAGTTACAATAAACGCATGAACGCATACGTTACCCTGTTGGACATTTCACCCGTACTACCTGTCAGGGACGTATAAATTTTCCCCTAGAACTCATGGTTATGTATATCACCCGTAATATACCCACACGGGTGGATCTTTCAACCGTCTTTTTTACGTCTAA
>BLSH010248211.1:221016-237557 GCA_018402905.1 Glandirana rugosa | reverse complement strand
AAGGTGTCACATTTGGCACCTTTCGGGGGGGAGGGGGAAGAGGACACCTGTCTTTAGACAGGTGTCCTTTTCCACACTTCCGGGAGCTCTGGCCGGCGGACGCGGCCGCTGACATCAGAAGCCCGGCTCCCTCCTCCCTGCTCGCTCTGCTACTGGCCGCCTGGCCAGTAGCAGAGCGTGGCAGAGCTCGCGCATGCGCGGTAAGGTGCCCGGCGTGAAGCTGTACTGCTTACACGTCCGGGTTCCCTTACCCGCGATGGAAGCGGCTGCACCCGTCCCCCGATCCGAAGATCGGCGGCGGGTGCCGACATCGCTGGAGTCCAGGACAGGTAAGTGTCCTAATATTAAAAGTCAGCAGCTACTGTATGTGTAGCTGCTGACTTTTAATTTTTTTTTTTAGCCCGGACCTCCGCTTTAATGGAAGGTGACTCCCAGACATGCCACAATTAGCATGTCTTTTTTTGGGGGTGGGGGGGGGGGGACCAGGGACCGAGGTCCACTTCTTCCCCTGGCGCTGCGGCTCCGGGAAGGAAGTCCACCTTCCCCCCTCCCTCTCGGCGATCTTCTGGGACACGTCACAGGTCCCAGAAGATACGCCGACCATTCACAAGGCGCAGCGCGACTCGTGCATGCGCAGTGCGTGCCCGACTTTGAAGCCAAAGCTGGGTGCCCACACCTGTGATGCCGGCGCAGCCGAGGAGAGGGGGCGAAGAGCGAGCCCTCGGGCGACCGCATCGCTGGAGCTAGGGACAGGTGAGTGGCCGATTGTTAAGCACTTTTTGTAGCTGCTGACTTTTACATGGGTGGAACTCCACTTTAAGTGGTTAAACTGACTTAAATTACAGACGGAAGTTCATTCCTTTGATCTAGAACAGGGATATGCAATCAGCGGACCTCCAGCTGTTGCAAAACTACAAGTCCCATCATGCCTCTGCCTCTGGGTGTCATGCTTGTGGCTGTCAGAGTCTTGCTATGCCTCATGGGACTTTAGTTCTGCAACAGCTGGAGGTCAGCTAATTGCATATCCCTGATCTAGAACAAAACATTGCAATGTTTATAGTTCGCTCACAAATGTTTTGAAACTTGGCAGACTTCCTGTTTTTTTTTTTTTTTTTGACAGTTCTGAGCCGCTCTGCACTTGTCACATAGAATCAAGGAAATGTTGGGTTGCGTTTGTGAGGGGGGTTGAATCGAGATTGCAACCTTTTAACGATTAAACGTGCAGCTCTAGGTCTGAGTATTTCAAAAACTGCTGATCTACTGGGATTGTCATGCACAACCTACTGTCGGGTTTACAGACAATGGTCAGAAAAAGAGAAAATATCCAGTGAGCGACAGTTGTGTGGAGGAAAATGACTTGTTGATGTCAGAGGAGAATGGGCAGACTGGTTCTAGAAAGGCAACAGTAACCTGAATAACCACTTGTTACATCCAAGGTATGCAGAATACCAGCTCTGAACACACAACACGTCCAACCTTGAAGCAGATGGGCTACAGCAGGAGAAGATCACCCCCAGTGCCACTCCTGTCAGATAATAACAGGAAACTGAGGCTACAATTCGCACAGGCTCACTGTCACACCCCTGGTGGTGGAGTCTGGCTTGTGCAGGGAGCAACCACTCTTGCACACCTGATTTGGGAACCCCTGGTAGAGCAGACAGGTGGTTCAGGAGTGCAGGATGGCACAAGAGCTGGACTGCTCACTGGTGGTAGCATGAGGTGTCCCACAGAGGCTCATGCAGATGTGTAGAGAGGTGGTACAGGCTGGGTCAGCAACTGGCTGGTGGTGCGGTACAGAAGGAGAAGGCAGAAGAATAGTCAAGTCCAAGCAGAGTTTGTAATCAGGCGGGCAGCAGAGGTACAAGGGATCAGACGGAAGAGTGGTCGTGGGTAGCTGGGGGTCAGTGCAGGCAGATAGCAAGCAGACTCAGGTAAAGCTGGGTCTTCAGGATACAGGAACAGATATTCAGGTGCTTCAGGTACACTAAACGCTGTAGAACGGACAGCACCAGTTGCATGGTGCTGCCCGTTCAAATAGGCCGTTTGGTGCCAATGCCGGTGCACTAGGGTTGCCACATCATCCCTTTAATCCAGGACACATATGAATTACACAGGTTGTTCTGAGGCTGATTTAATGCAGATGAGGCACCAAGTGAGTTTAATTACCACCTTAATCAGCCACAGAACCTGAGTAATTAATATGTGTCCTGGATTAAAGGGATGATGTGGTAACCCTACGGTGCACAGGCATTCTGACTAGATTCCCAGAAGTGCCAGCAGTTGTTTCCTAACCCTCACCAAATTTGGACAATAGAAGATTGGAAAAAACGTTGCCTGGTCTGATGAGTCTCGATTTCAGCTGCAACATTTAGATGGTGGGGTCAGAATTTGGTGTAAATAACATGAAAGCATGGATCCATCCTGCCTTGTATCACCGGTTCTGACTGGTGTAGGGTTGCCACATCATCCCTTTAATCCAAGACACATATTAATTACACAGGTTCTGTGGCTGATTAAGGTGGTAATTAAACTCACTTGGTGCCTCATCTGCATTAAATCAGCCTCAGAACAACCTGTGTAATTCATATGTGTCCTGGATTAAAGGGATGATGTGGCAACCTTAGGCTGGTGGTGGGGGTGTAATGGTATGAGGGATCTTGGCACACTTTGGGCTCCTTAGTACCAATTGAGTATTATTTAAATGCCACGGCCCACCTGAGTCTTGTTGCTGACCATGTCCATCCCTTTATGACTACAGTGCCCCTATCTTCTGATGGCTCCTTCCAGCAGGATAATGCACCATGGCACAGAGCTCCAATCATCTCACCACTGGACAATGAGGTCCCTGCACTCCAATGGCCTCCACACTCCCCACATCTCATCCAATGGCCTCCACACTCCCCACATCTCATCCAATAGAGGACCTTTGGGATGTGGTGGCATCATGGATGGGCAAATCTGCAGCAACTGTGTGATGCCATCATTGTCACTATGGACCAAAATCTTGTTGTATCAATGCCATGAAGAATGAAGGCAAAAGGGCGTCCAACCCGATACTAGCAAGATGGACTTAATAAAGTGGACGGTGAGTGTATAGAAATATATGGATGTTCCAAAATATCCTCACCAACATCTCTACAATGAAACACAATCTGCACCCTCACAAGGTTGCTTATAAAGATACATTTTTGTTTTACAAAGCTGGTGGGGGCCCCAGTAGAGCGGTTTTCATCCTGGGGCCCCTTATGTCCTAAAGTGTACCCCCCGCCCGCCTGTGATGGTGTTTCTGTCTTGTTGTGTTTGTGGGATGGAGCTGCATTCAGCACCCACATTAGGGATGAAAGGCGTCTCAGGAGATAAGACAGCGGCTGTACCTTTAATAACAAACACCACTCGTCAGTAGGGGCTCCTATTTCGTCTTGGATCAGAAAGATTGTGCTTGGAGATGAAAGAGGTGATGGCGCCAGTATCCAGGATTGATTGAGATCTTCACACAAAGACAAGGTGGACGATTAACCCCTTCCAGGCTGCAGGTGTACAGCTCTTCTGCACTAAGGAGCCCAGCATCACCTTCATGGCACAGGCTAGCAAAAGTCTACTCAACCCTTAGTAGTGTTGGTGCTGGGTGTGGTTATCATAATTGGAAGTCGTATCAATAATAATAATAGCTAAAGACGAATTCCAGACATGGTATATTTTTACATAGTTACATTGGTCCAGGTTGGACCCACTTCACTATATTACCAGAAGTATTGGGACGCCTGCCTTTACATGCATGTGAACTTTAATGGCACCCCAGTCTTAGTCTGTAGGGTTCAATATTGAGTTGGCCCACCCTTTGCAGCTATAACAGCTTCACCTCTTCTGGGAAGGCTGTCCACAAGGTTTAGGAGTGTCTATGGTAGGGTTGCCACATCATCCCTTTAATCCAGGACACATATTAATTACACAGTTTATGTGGCTGATTAAGATGGTAATTAAACTCACTTGGTGCCTTGTCTGCATTAAATTAGCCTCAGAACATGTGTAAACCCTAGTTGCCACATCATCCCTTTAATCCAGGACACATATGAATTACACAGGTTGTTCTGAGGCCAATTTAATGCAGGTAAGGCACCAAGTGAGTTTAATTACCACTTTAATTAGCCACAGAACCTATGTGATTCATATGTGTCCTGGATTAAAGGGATGATGTGGCAACCCTAGTCTATGGGAATGTTTGCCCATTCTTCCAGAAGAGCATTTGTGAGGTCAGGCACTGATGTTGGACGAGAAGGCCTGGCTCACAGTCTCCACTCTAATTCATCCCAAAGGTGTTCTATTGGGTGGAGGACAGGACTCAAGTTCCTCCACCCCAAACTCGCTCATCCACACTATATTGCCGAAAGTATTGGACTATCCCTCCAAATCATTTGGTGGAGGGGGGATTATGGTTTGGGGTTGTTTTTCAGGGATGGGCTTGGCCCCTTAGTTCCAGTGAAGGGAACTCTCAAGGCGTCAGCATACCAAGACATTTTGGACAATTTTATGCTCCCAACTTTGTGGGTACAGTTTGGGGATGGCCCCTTCCTGTTCCAACATGACTGCGCACCACTGCACAAAGCAAGGTCCATAAAGACATGGATGAGCGAGTTTGGGGTGGAGGAACTTGAGTGACCTGCACAAAGTCCTGACCTCAACCCGATAGAACACCTTTGGGATGAATTAGAGCGGAGAGTGCGAGCCAGGCCTTCTCATCCAACATCAGTGCCTGACCTCACAAATGCTCCTCTGGAAGAATGGCCAAACATTCCCATAGACACTCCTAAACCTTGTGGACAGCCTTCCCAGAGGAGTTGAAGGTTTTATAGCTGCAAAGGGTGGGCCAACTCAATATTGAACCCTACTCTGTAGTAGCAAACCCGCAGCTGCTGGAAAAAAAATGTCCCTCCAAGGCAATGTCATAATGTGCTAGTATGCATCACATACTAGCACATTATGAGAAACTTACCTTAGAACGAAACCCTCCAGCACCACACTGTCACTGCTCAAAGGGCTGACATCTTCCCCGGTCTTCCTTTTGGATTTGCGGCCTCCGGCTACATGAGTGGCTGGGGGCGCGATGGCGTCACTCCCGTGCCTGCCGTTTACAGTCCAGGCTCTGAAGGTCCGGCACTGTAAGCCAGACCTTCAGAGCGCATGCAGCCAGTGATGCCATTGGCTGCATGCACTCTGATTATTATTATTATTATACAGGATTTATATAGTGCCAACAGTTTGTGCAGCACTTTGCAATATGAGGACAGACAGTACAATTACAATACAGAAGGAATCGGAGGGCCCTGCTCCTTAGAGCTTACAATCTAGATTATCTCCTAGACTGTGCAAGCTCAGGAGATATTCACAGTAAATACAGGTAAGCCGTATTATAGGCTTACCTGTAGGTTCAAGTGATGTAACAGAGTTTACTACCACTTTAAGGAGCACTGTCACTTGTGAACAGAAGCCAGTACAGGAAGCCGGCTTCTGCTATTAGAACAAGTATCAACGATGGGCACAGGGCTAGTGCCGGAGGTGGCATTACCCAGTACCTCCACGCTCCGGGCAAAAAAAAATCCCTTCTGACAGGGGTGAGACTGCAGTCACTCCTGCTATTGAGAGGCAGTGAGATGGCAGCTACTGGAGCACATAGAGCCACTGTGCCCAGGGCACATGTCCCTCTTGCCCCCCCAACCCCCCCTTCCTGGCCTTGGAGCCATTAATTCCAAGCTTCATACAGCTTTTTAGTGAAGTGTATGGATATCATGGCTTTTATGGAATAGGACTCCAAGGAGGGTTTGCTTGCTGACATGGTTGGGTGCCCAACTTGGAGTTGCATGAGATCTTAAAAGTGCCTATTGCAATCAGCGAAATTGTGTTGAAAGACCTCGCGCTATGGGCAAATTAATTTATAGATAATTTTGGCTGCTCCCCTCAGTGCCAACTTGAGAAATTGTGAATAGTAATAGGGGGCGCTGATGATAATGTGCTATACATGTGCATAGCTCCCAACTGTCCCGGATTTCAAGGGACTGTCCCTGATTTGGAGCAAAGTCCCTCTGTCCAACTCTCTGCTCCTCATTTGTCCCTCATGTTGGTCTAATCTATAGAGTTGTATATAAAATGCACTTTTTATCTTTCAAAAAGTGTTTCCCAGTGCTAAACCTTTCATCTAATTTCTAAATTGCTGCATTTGCAAATGTTAAAAGCCAACATAAAGGAACAGTAGTGGTAAAAAAAAAGTACTTGTTATTTTAACTAAGATTTTTTTTGTATAATTCTCCTTTAACCACTTCACCCCGGAAGGATTTCCCACTTTAGAACCAGAGCACTTTTTGCGATTCGGCACTGCGTCGCTTTAACTGACAATTGTGCAGTCGTGCGACGTTGTACCCAACCAAAATTTGCGTCCTTTTTTCCCCATAAATAGAGCTTTCTTTTGGTGGTATTTGATCCCCTCTGCGTCATTTCTGATCACCACTATAAACAAAAAAAGAGCGACAATTTTTCAAAAAAAAACAACATTTCTTACTTTTTGCTAAAATAGAAATCCAAAAAAAATATATAAAAATTTTTTTTTTCCATTGATTTAGTAATGGCGGCGAGTCTGCGATTTTTAGCGGTACTGCGATATTGGGGCAGACATGTCGGACATTTTTGACACTTTTTTGGGACCAATGACATTTAAACAGCGATCAGAAATTTAAATGTCCACTGATTACTGTATAAATGTCATTGGCAGTGAAGGGGTTAGCACTAAGGGGGCAGTGAAGGGGTTAACTGTGTTCCCTAGGCGTGTTCTAACTGTGAGGGGGCTGGGCTGCCAGGGGCATAAGAAATCTAACTGATCCCAGTGACAGGGATCAGTAGATCTCTTATGTCCCCATTGACAGAGCGGGGAACCGCCGTGTTTACATCGGCGGCTCCCCGCTCTTTGGCTCTGGCAGCTCATCGCGGCTTGCTGGCAGACATCGGGTCCACCCGTGCTGCGGGCACACTCCTCCAGAGTGTGGCAGGCACGAGAGCGCCCCGCCGGTGGCGCACTCTCGCCCCCTAGCTGTGCCTGGGCGAATAACCGCCTTTTTACGTCGATTTGCGGGATGCATCCATACCTCCGAAGTAAATATACCATGCGCGGTGTGGAAGCGGTTAAGATCGTCATGATGACATGGCTGTATTTGAATAACTGTTGATTATTGTACATGCCATAAATAAATAAGACATCCCCTGAAAATAAGCCCTACTGTGTTTTTCTTTTTAGCCAAAATTAATATAAGACCCTGTCTTATTTTCGGGGAAGCACAGTATTTATCCTTTATGATTAATATCTCAATTGTTTACATTACGCGTGTATAGCACATTATCATCAGCGCCCCCTATCACTATTCACAATATTGCAATCAGTGGGTTAAAAAGAGACTTCACCAATGCAAAGAGCAATGGGCAGTATAGTTGCTGTAAATTCAGCTCAAACCCCACCATAGCATGCAGCATCGGCACAGCAAACGATTGTCCAGGAATATCGTGCGAATTTGGAATACCAATCATTTGCATTTTGAGAACGCTTGCAGTTTTACCGCCATTTCCATCTCGCTCGTTTAGTCAAAACTTTGTCGGGTTGAAAAGAAAAATAAAACAGTTTATTTTAATGTTTATTTCTGTCTGATTTTACGAGCTTGGTAACCCGTCAGACCGGTTCGTTCCAAAAAACTGTTATTACGTTTCTCAGCTCCCATATAAAAGAATGCAGATTGAGCGCCGTTGATAACATTTCCGGGGCACTTTTAAGAGATAACTGCAATTGACGCCGTAGATCCGTGTTACGTTTTACTGACATCTGTGAAATGTTACACCAACATTTATTATTTTCATATGTTTGTCCGTGCTGAAGAATATGAAATGCCGTAGAACGTGGATGTTGAAATATTGTAAATGATTATCCTGACTCAATAAAAAAACTGAGCTCCCAATAAAAAGTATTCCGTTCTGTAATCTTCCATAGCCCAATAAATGAAGATGGTCCAGATGTGGTGTCTCCAGCACCCCCCCGGCTCTGCCACAGCAGCCTCAGGTGCATAGAAAGCTCCATCACCATCATCATCGCAGGTTATCTGACACACAGCAGGGGGCAGTGCAGGCCTATCTGCGGCTTCTGATCCTCTGACAGTGAAAGGATGAATTGCTGGAGAGAATGAAAGAATTAATACCATTATTGCATCTTTCGGCTACCTGATGAGGGGTGTAGGAGACAATATGAGAACATGCACAAAATTAGCATAAATAATGTATCGCAGTCACCAGGGCTATCATGTGTGTATGACAGGGTTGCCAACCGCCAGTAAATTTACTGACAGTTTATAAAAATCTGTGATTTTTACAACTGTCTATGAATATCGGGGTCTGATAATTTGTCATGCTGTGCTGATTTTTTAAGTGTAAACCAAGCAAATTACTTGATATGGGTATTTTCAGTTGTGTTTGAATATCAATTGCCTTCATTTTTAATAGGAGTTCTGTTATTTTTCAGGTTACCAGTAAAAAATGTCCTCCGCCAGTAAATTTTCCATGTTTTGCCAGTAAAAAAAGGTGCGGGAGGTTGGCAACACTGGCGCATGAGAAGCACGATGTCTTAGCAGTTAACATGGTGGTCTTGAAGTGCTTCAATCTCCCCCACCCCCTGGGAAGTATCTGAATGGGGTTTGCATGTCCTTCACATTTAATCCTTTATTACATGGGCTTCAACATAACCCGTGAAATGCTGCTACCAACAGACGCCTAAAAGACAGGAACTTTGTATGGTTGCGATGTTAGTTCATCAAAGGCTCTGTTTGAGGGAATGTAGAGATGACAGGTGGAGGGCGATGAGAAAACTTCAAAGATTATGGGTGGAGAGAAACGAGGGAAGAGAAGTTAGAAGGGATGGGGGGAGAAATATTAGGGAAGGGAAGGTAGAGGTGATAGGTGGAGGGATATTAAGGAAAGAAAGGCAAAGGTGATGGTGGAAGGATATTAGGAAAGGGAAGCTGAAGATGGTGGTTGGAGGGGTATTAGGGATGGGAAGGTAGAGGTGATTGGTGGTGAAGGAGCAGATGGTGGGGGTGATGGTGGAGGTTGGAGAAGGAAGTGACTATAGAAGTAATGGTAGAAGCTGGAGAAAGAAGGGAAGGTAGAGGTGATGTTGGAGGGTAATGAAGTAAGGGAAGGTAGAGGTGATGTACCATGCAATACCAGCTCGAGGCTGATGCGCCGGCGCACACTGAGAACAATGCAATTATGTAAAAAAAGGCAGTGAGTGAATGGAACTGGAAATTAAAAACGTTAAAAAACATACATAGAACCAAAATTCTGTCTGTCCATAAAAGTTCAATTGGTTGGAGGATGGGTAGTTGCTAAGTGTGATGACAAAAAATGGCAGGGTAACCCTCAGCAGCAAGTGAATGAAAAGAAAGAGAAGGGTGCCAGGTCAGAGTTGAGTTGGTATCTTGGTGATTAAATAAACAATAAATTATCTTGGTGTTTTTATTCAACTCTGACCTGGCACCCTTCCCTCTCTTTTCATTCACTTGAAGGTAGAGGTGATGAAGAAAGTGAGGTAGAGGTGATGGTGAGTGTGATGAAGAAAGGGAGGTAGAGGTGACAGTGGAGAGATATTAGGGAAGAAAAAGTAGATGTGATGAATGGTGGAGGAAAAGAAAAGGGAAGGTAGAGGTGATGGTGGAGGGTGAAGAAGGAGGGGAAGGTAGAGGTGATGACTGGAGGGTGATGAGGGAAAGGAAGGTAGAGATAATGGCGGAGGGAGAAGAAGGAAGGGAGGGTAGAGGCCACGGTAAAGGTAATAAAGGAATGGAAATTAGAGGTGATGGTGGAGGGTGAAGAAGGAAGGGAGGGTATAGGTCATGGTAAAGGGTGATAGATGAATGGAAAGTAGAGGTGATGGTGAAGGGTGAAGATGGAAGGAAAGGTAGAGGTGATTAGTGGAGGGTGATGAAGGAATACAAGGAGGAGGTGATGGTAGAGGGTGAAGAAGTAAAGGAAGGTAGAGGTTTTGGGCAGAGGGTGAAGAAGGAAGGGAAGGTAGTGGTGATGAGTGAAGGGTGATGAAAGGAGGGAATGTAGAGTTGAGGGTGGTGGGTGAAAAAGGAAGGGAAGGTAGAGGTGATGTTAAAAGGTGAAAAATGAAGGGAAGGTACAAGTGATGGTGGAGGGTGAGGAAGGAAGGAGGGGTAGGGTGAGGGGTGGAGGGAAATGACAAAGAGGAAGGTAGAGGTGATGGTTGGAGGGTAATGAAGGAAGGGAAGGTAGAGGTAATGGTGGAAGGTGAAGAAGGAGAGGAAGGTAGAGGTAATGGTGGAAGGTGAAGAAGGAGGGGAAGGTAGAGGTGATGGTGATGGTGGAGGGTGAAGAAGGAGGGAAAGGTAGAGGTGATGGTGGAGGGTGAAGAAGGAGGGGAAGGTAGAGGTGATGGTGGAATCACTGGAAGGGGAAGAAGGAGGGGGAGGTAGAGGTGATGGTGGAGGGTGAAGAAGGAGGGGAAGGTAGAGGTGATGGTGGAATCACTGGAAGGGGAAGAAGGAGGGGGAGGTAGAGGTGATGGTGGAGGGTGAAGAAGGAGGGTGAGGTAGAGGTAATGGTGGAGGATGATGTAGGAAAGGTATAGGGGATATGTGGAAAGCATTGTAGTAAATTTGCGTTTTCTACATTTGTGGATTTATTTTGCCTTATAGAAACTAAAACAATGTACTTATTTTTTGAAGAAGCCTCCTTAGGCCATGATCAGGTATAGGCTTATTCTGGAAATATACCACACTTACATTGGTGTCATGGATGATTCACTTTTTATGCCTGATTAGTGTGTATTTCATGATGAGTAATGTCAGTTCACACTGAGGGGTTAAGTAACAGAGCTGTGATCTCTACATCTTCGTACATGAACAGCTTTGTTGGTACAGTTCAAAGGCAGAGTGCGATTCCTCTGACTATCTACAGTAAATCTGCACTCATAATACAATCCGGGTCACCGATCTCCAAAGACAAAACAGACATCAAAGTGTCTGACACACCAAGAGAAGTGTACTGATTCTCAGCTGCAGGCCTGGCACCCATCATATTATACATATCTCCGAGCCTGGAAGTGGACTATGTAGAACCAAGACCCAAATCCTAACCGAACCCAAACATATCTGATCCATCTTCCAGATAAAAAATCAGCACAGATAAATAGCAAATTATACAGGAAAAGACATAACTGGTACTGGAAGCTGGATCCTCCTAACCTCATTGTATTCAGTATCTCAGTACATTTATACAATGCATCAGATTGGACCAGCTGTCATTTTGATCCTTATTTGTGCCCCGTAAGCTGAATTGTTTATTTTAAAATCAAGCAACCCTCCATATATACATCTTATTCTGTATGTATGGACTCTGCACAGTACCACTTCTCTTGTCCTGTATGCCGGGTGTAATTCTCAGTATCTCTTCTTATTCTGTATGTATGGACTCTGCACAGTACCACTTCTCTTGTCCTGTATGCCGGGTGTAATCCTCAGTATCTGTTCTTATTCTGTATGTATGGACTCTGCACAGTACTACTTTTCTTGTCCTATATGTCGGGTGTAATTCTCGGTATCTGTTCTTATTCTGTATGTATGGACTCTGCACAGTACTACTTCTCTTGTCCTGTATGCTTGGTATAATTCTCAGTATCTGTTCTTATTCTGTATGTATGGACTCTGCACAGTACCTCTTCTCTTGTCCTTTATTCTGGGTGTAATTCTCGGTATCTGTTCTTATTCTGTATGTATGGACTCTGCACAGTACTACTTTTCTTGTCCTATATGTCAGGTGTAATTCTCGGTATCTGTTCTTATTCTGTATGTATGGACTCTGCACAGTACCACTTCTCTTGTCCTGTATGTCGGGTATAATTCTCGGTATCTGTTCTTATTCTGTATTTATGGACTTTGCACAGTACCACTTCTCTTGTCCTGTATGCTGGGTGTAATTCTCAGTATCTGTTCTTATTCTGTATGTATGGACTCTGCACAGTACCACTTCTCTTGTCCTGTATGCTGGGTGCAATTCTCAGTATCTGTTCTTATTCTCTGTGTATGGACTCTGCACAGTACTACTTCTCTTGTCCTGTATGCCAGGTATAATTCTCAGTATCTGTTCTTATTCTGTATGTATGGACTCTGCACAGTACCACTTCTCTTGTCCTGTATGCTGGGTGCAATTCTCAGTATCTGTTCTTATTCTGTTTGTATGGACTCTGCACAGTACTACTTCTCTTGTCCTGTATGCCAGGTATAATTCTCAGTATCTGTTCTTAATCTCTATGTATGGACTCTGCACAGTACTACTTCTCTTGTCCTGTATGCCGGGTGTAATTCTCAGTATCTGTGCTTATTCTGTTTGTATGGACTCTGCACAGTACTACTTCTCTTGTCCTGTATTCTCTGGACAGAATCACTGGAGGATATTGGAATGATTGGCAGGACAGGAGTTAAGGATAGCTGTGGTTTTGTGGTAGGATACGGATTTCCTGCATGTTCCACCTTGTACTCGGCTTGGTAACGCGGCACCGGTGTTGCATCATGTTAGCCGTATGCAATGAGGCAGAAATGCGATGGATGGGCAGCGGTTGGTGTCGCGCAGTCACATGTCTGGAATACCTTTGTGAGAATCGCTGCCCAGACTTTTCATCCCTTTGAGGATTTTCTCTCTCGTCTTTCTCTGGCTCTCACATATTCTGGGTCTGCCCAATCCTCACATTAGTGGCAAACCCAGCCTGACTGCCCTGCGCCAGACATTTCCAATTAGATTCTTGGAAATTCTCTGATCAGCCCCGGCCCATTCAGTCCTCAAAGTGCATTAGAAAGTGTAGATTGCAAAAGCTGTAATCAATCGGGGGGGGAGAGGGGAGGGGGGCAGAAGGTCTGCGACATTTCAGGAGGCAATCCAACGGAGCCTCTCTAATCCGATGAGTGACTCTTTCCCGGGCCTGCGCTGTAGATCCGTGTCAGTCCTGGGTCTGCGTTGTAGATCCATGACAGGCCCTGGCAGATGTGTAACTAGAAATTTCAGGGCCTAGGTGCAAGAAACCATAAAGGGCCCTCTGTGTCTGTGTGAGGAAAGGAGAGCCATTAACCGGCAAGGCTGTCAGTACACCCCCATCAATGCTGCCTCAGTTCCTCCTCATCAGTGCTCATCAATGTCACTTATCAGTGCCATCTATAAGTGTAATGCAACCTATCAGTGCCCATCATTGGCAACTATCAGTGCTCATGGATACAGCCTATCAGTGCTCATCAATGCAGCCTATCAGTGCTCATCAATGCAGCCCATCAGTGCCAACTATCAGTGCTCATCAATACAGCCTATCAGTGCGCATCAATGACACCTATCAGTGCCCATCAGTGGCAACTATCAATTCTCATCGATACAGCCTATCAGTGCCTATTAGTGCTGCCTATCAGTGCTTATCAATGCAGTCTATCAGTGCTCATCAATGCAGCCTATCAGTGCCCATGAGTGCTCACCAATGCAGCCCATCAGTGCCCATCAGTGCTCATCAATGCAGCCTATCAGTGCCCATGAGTGCTCATCGATACAGCCTATCAGCGCCCATCATTTACACCTATCAGTGAGCATCAATGACACCTATCAGTGACCATCAGTGCTCATCGATACAGCCTATCAGTGCCCATTAGTGCTGTCTATCAGTGTTTATCATTGCAGTCTATCAGTGCCCATCAGTGCTCATCACTGCAGTCTATCAGTGCCCATGAGTGCTCATCAATGCAGTCTATCAGTGCCAACTATCAGTGCTCATCGATACAGCCTGTCAGTGCCCATCAATTACACCTATCAGTGCCCATCAGTGCCAACTATCAGTGCTCATCAATGCAGCCTATCAATGCCCATCAATGCTGCATATCAGTGCTCCTCGATGCCCATCAGTGCAGCCTACCAGTGCCCATCAGTGCATCCTATCAGTGCTCATCAATGCAGCCTATTAGTGCCCATCAGTGCATCCTATCAGTGCTCATCGATGCAGCCTACCAGTGCCCATCAGTGCATCCTATCAGTGCTCATCAATGCAGCCTATCAGTGCCCATCAGTGCATCCTATCAGTGCTCATCAATGCTGCAGGGAAACAAAATTCAGCACACCCCTGCTGACAGTATGGAGCTCTGCATTGTTTACATATGCAGAGCTCTGTCCTGTGTCTCTCCTTGCCAGTCAGTGGGTGCCATCGGTCATCCATCGGTCTCGGTACGCACTGATCAGGTTCTGCTGTGACTAATCACAGCAGAAGTGACACCCCCCCCCCCCCCCGGAAGGTCAGAATGACGTATATATATATGCGATTCTGCACAGAGCGGCCGCCCTGTAACACTAAAGCTACAATAGGGCGATCAGTAACTGGTTAATTAGACTCCAGGCAGGAGCATTGTCTGTGTGGTGCCAGGTGGTGCCCGCGGCGGGAGGCATGGCTGGCATACAGCTCCGCTGTCACAGAAAGGTAACAGACGTTTGCAATACATATGCAGAAATGTGACACCAGGTTATGCAAAGGGAAGTTTCCTTTCATAGGGGATAAGGCAGGAGGTGTTGTCACTTGTCACCTGATGTAAGTTAAATAATCCATTACATAAGACAGGAAAAAGGCGTGAGCGCTCCCCGGGGTGGAGGATTATAATATTATAAATATACATTATGTGCTGATTATTACCCCACAGGGAGGGATCCTGTGATTGGACCCTGACATGAATCACACACCTTGTCCTGCTGGTTAATGACGGCTCCTTACATCACCATATCCTCCATTATGTATGCATGGCACTTGCAACATTGTGGACTTTTTTGTTATTGTTTTTATTATGAAACATTTTTTTGAAGGCGACCGATTACTTCTGTGTTGTGCAAAGAGTTAGGATTTGTAATTTATCTCCTGTGCTTCCTCCACCACCGTCTGCGACACACGAGGCTCCATTCACACGGGCATGGAGCCACACTGCGAATCCCAGCGGCAGGAACATACCAGGGGCGTAACGATAGGGGTTGCAATTGCAACCGGGCCCCATGGTCCAGGGGACCCGTATGCCTCCCTTGTGCACCTGAATAGGAGGGATGGCGGGGGTGGCATTTAGAGGACCCAATCTCCCCCATTTTCCTCCTAATGAAATGGTTCCTCTATATGCTGCCCCCGCCGCCCCTCCTATCCAGCTTACTTGTCTTCTGCTGTTCCCAGGGTCCCTGTGTGCTTCCCTGGTCCCCCCACAGAGCTGCTGTCTTCCCCCCACCTCTCTCCTGCCAGCTGCTGTAGAAGATGAGTCATGATGGAGAGATGGGAACGGGTCGGTAAATTTGTCATTTACCGGCTTCTTCCTTTTCTGAATGGACAGAGTCAGTGATTGGTACCAATTGGTTCATTCATAACTGAAGCATAGTAAACTGTTTTTACTATACTTCCATTTCTGAATGAATGGGAGGCTCGGTGCACAGCTATTCCTGTCCATTTATTCTGTGCAGCTGAGGTTACATGGATGGAGATTGAGGGCTGAGGTTTGTTTAGACCCCTGATATCTCATCAAAGCCCCGCAACAGAGCTCCTAAAATAAAATTGTAAAAGAAATAAAATTAAATGGTAAAAAAATAAAATAAAATTACAATAAAAATTAAAAACGACTGACACCGGTGAGGGAACTATCAGGATTGCAAAGGTTGCAATTGTGACCGGGTCCTGGCATTTCACCACCATGGGAAGGCCCGAAGATGGCAGAAAGGGGGCCGCTGCAGAATTTGTGAAAGGGCCCCGCTGTGGTACCTTAATAATGGGAGTAAAGGGCCCCATGATCAGTGGGAAGAGGGAAGGGCCCTGGCCAGGGGTCGGGGGGCCCTTCATAATTTCTTGCACCGGGGCCCTGAAAGTTGTAGTTACGCCTCTGGAACCTACTGATTGGGAGTGACAGCTTCGAGCAGGCAGCTGCAGCAGCAAAGTCAATACACGTCAGTGGCAGGCTGTAGGCTTCTGCAGCCATTTAAACCTGTTTGCAGAATTATCGCAGCTGGACTCTATACAGAAAGTATGTGAAGCAGGCTATAGTATAGGTCAGGGATCTCCAAACTGTGGCCTAAGGGCCGGATGCGGCCCTTTGCTTGCATTTATCTGGCCCTTGGGGCACTATTCCTCCCACCTACACCAATGATGGGGCACTATTCCTCCCACCTACACCAATGATGGGGCACTATTCCTCCCACCTACACCAATGATGGGGCACTATTCCTCCCACTGACACCAATGATGGGGCACTATTCCTCCTACTGACACCAATGACGGGGCACTATTCCTCCCACTGACACCAATGATGGGGCACTATTCCTTCCACTGACACCAATGATGGGGCACTATTCCTTCCACTGACACCAATGATGGGGCACTATTCCTACCCTCCTTATCACGGGGTAGTAACCACAGTCACCTTCCTTATCACGGGGTAGTAACCACAGTCACCTTC
>BLSH010248211.1:207007-220548 GCA_018402905.1 Glandirana rugosa | reverse complement strand
TGATTTTAATTTATTTTCCCTATCCCCATTTATTTGTAGGGCACTTGCCCTAGTTTGAAGATGATTTTAGAACAGTTATATGGCTTCTACCATTAATTAATACTTTTCAGACACAGTTTGAAGATGATCCACATTCACCTCCATTTTTGCTTTTTTATGTTTTTATTTTTTTAAAAATATTTACAGTTATTTCCCTGTCCCCATTTTTTTGTAGGGCACTTGCCCTACCCTTACCCCCATTTTACTTCCTTTTGCAGCCCTCTGGGGCTTTCCAGGACTTTGTTACAGCCATTTTTGTGCATAAAAGTTCGGGTCCCCATTGATTTCAATGGGGTTCGTTGTCCGTGCAATCGTTCGGGTTCCGTCCGGACCCGGACCCGGACTTTGTCCCGAAGTTCGGACGGACCAGCAGAACCCGAACTTCCAGAGGTTCGCTCAACTCTACTCAGGACTACTAATGCATTAAGACAGCCCTGATTATCAGTACCCTTCTCTAGAGACACTGGAACTATCATTTCCATTGTCTCTATAGACTCCCCATACTTTTGTCCATATAGTAGATGGGATGGTCAATTATTCACAACCGTTTAGCTTCATATTCCATTATTTGGGACATAATATAAATGAGTATTTTTGTGCTGACTAGCTGGATAGAGTGCTGGGGAATCTTTGTGTTGTTCGGTGTATGTGGTGCACACACTTCCTTTTTGCTAGATATAAATTGATCTGAGTGGCTGCCATTTCTTTCACCATACAAGCTAAACTCTCAGACAAGATCCATTACTCTCTACTGGAGTCCGCCATACCTTCAGTAGGAAAAGGTCCTACAATCAGTGTGTTGGCGATCTCGCATTCTGGCCCAGTGAATATAAGAAAGCTTAGCGGCACACAATAACGCAAAGCACATTATCAGATGCATTATATGGGGGGGGGGGGACCCATCAGAAAACTTGTTCTGTTTGTCTCAGGCAAAAATTGCTGCATCAATGTATATATGACCAACTGTGACCGACGGCCAGATGAGTTCACCGGGATTGGCTGAGAGTTTTATATTGCACCTCGTGAACTGTACTTCCCCTTCCGCAATGATTGAGCAAAATTCAACTGAATGAAGCGTTAGAACAAGATTAAGAGGAAAGGTTCCCTATTCATGAAACTTATCTGATGCTTTGGGTCATGCTTTGTTTGCAGATATTAGGTATTGGTAAGAGGAGAAGCACAGACATCTGATGCTCTGAATGCAGACAGTGCAGTCAGCTGACATCACCGTAGTATAAACCGGAGTCACACCTATGAACACCGGTTATGTATCCTATAATCCCCAGTATGACATCACCCAGTACTGGTCTGTTATGTATCTAGACTTTCAGAATACTGACATGTGCAACAACTCCCAACACCCAGCCCTGGTCGCTGAGTCGCTTGCTAGATGGCCAATCCTAAAATGAGGCTTTTATGCTGTCCTTCCCCATTGGAAAACAATGCAAGAATAGAAAGTAACGTAATTTGACCTAAATATTATCCAACACATAAGTTAAGATGTGGGTAAAAGGGTCAGTCCACCTACATCTGGTTGGGTGCAGCATAGTGCTTGGTTGCAATTACCAAAATCTGTATTGAAGCTCAAGGATACAAGCAGCCCAGAGGGAAGGCACCCAACTGGGAGCACTCACAGTTCTGAACAGTATTGCAAAGAGGAGCGGTTCCTGATGTGCCAACAGCATCTGTATCAGGGGGTGTAATGTGATCTGGCCAGTCTGAGCCCAATTGGATAAAGTGTCCTTAGTCTGTTCCTACTCATTCAGAACCCATCCCTACCACTATTCACTTTCCCTGACAAATGGGTACCACGTCCCTATATTATCCACTTGCAATATGCACGCCACGCCAGGGAGTCAGGGTCTTAAATAGACTCTGACTGACCCAAGATGGCTACCAGAGTCACATGGGGTGGCAGCATGCAACTGGATCGCTTTCCCAGAAACCATAGAGGAACTGTCAGGGCTGGGCTTCTGTTACTTAGCAGCTCTTTTCTTTTACTGCTCAGAAACTGCTCAGCTGTCCGTTAATTACCAGCTACTTGTTGTTCCCACAGTGACTCCCCTGGTTACCATTACCACTTCAGCCCTGGAAGGATTTACCCCCTTCCTGACCAGAGCACCTTGCGTTTCTGCTCTGCGGCACTTTAACTGTGAATTGCGCGGTCGTGCGACGTTGTACCCAAACAAAATTTGCGTCCTTTTCCCCCACAAATAGAGCTTTCTTTTGGTGGTATTTGATCGCCTCTGTGTCATTTCTGATCACCGCCATAAACAAAAAAAGAGAGACAATTTTGCAAAAAAAACAGTTTTTCTTACTTTTTGCTAAAATACAAATCAAAAAAAAATATTAAAAATTGTTTTCATCGGTTTTGACCGATTTATATTCTTCCTCATATTTTTGGTAAAAAGAAATCGCAATCGGCGTTTATTGAGTGGTTTGCGCAAAAGTGGCACCGCTTACGGATGATGAGAATTAATTTCTGGGGTTTTTATTTTTTTTTAATTTTTTACTGGTAATGGCGGCGATCTGCGATTTTCAGCGGCACTGTGATATTGGGGCAGACATGTCGGACCATTTTGACACTTTTTTGGGACCAATGACATTTATACAGCGATCAGAAATTGAAATGTCCACTGATTACTGTATAAATGTCATTGGCAGTGAAGGGGTTAACCTGCAGGGGGCAGTGGAGGGGTTAACTGTGTTCCCTAGGCGTGTTCTAACTGTGGGGGGGCTGGGCTAACTTGGGCATAAGAGATCTAACTGATCACAGTGACAGGGATCAGTAGATCTCCTATGCCCCCACTATGCCGCGTTTACATCGGGCACGGGGACAATCCTCAGGAGTACGGCGGGCGCGCTGGCGTGCCCCCTAGCGGCCACCCGCAGATCGCCGCTTTTTTACAGTGATTCGTGGTACACATCCACACTGCCGCCGTAAATATACAGCGCGCAGTGTGGAAGTGGTTAACCTGCCTCATTAGTCCAGCCTACAGCCGGCCCCTTTTGGCTATTTAAACAGCTTAGCTCATTTCCTCCTTGCCCTTGTGTGGTCTATGATCTCCGGCGCGTTCCTGCATGTGTTCCTGTATATGACTTGGCCTGGCTGACTTCTCTTCCGACACCTGTTCCTGATTTAGCTCCTGACTATGCAGACTTCTGCTTTCTTGACCCTGGCTTGTCCGATTATCTGCTCTTACATCCAAACCCTGGCTATGTTCCTGAACTGTGTTATTTTGCTATTTCATTAAAAGTGTCATTTTAACTGTACTTTCTGTCTCCATCTGGTTTATGGTTCCTAACAGGAACATGTTCCTCCTGACTTCCTCTCCTGCAATGCCGCTGCTGTTGAGTGCCACCTGCAGTGGAGAAAAGAGACTGCCTACATACAAGTGACAAATCCCATTACCTGCTCTTTTTTTCTATATCATGCAAGTCTGCTATAATTCCTGCATACCTTTGAGTCTTACTTCTGTTATATCAGGGTTGTTCCCAAGAATCCCCACTTGCATTCTATAAAGAACAAAAGTATGATAAACCTGCACAGGCAATGGGCCTTTGTAATGGGTGCAGCAGGTGGGAAGACCCAGAACTCAGAGTTCCAGAGTCCCCAAAAGATGGAAACAGACTGAAGCGTTCATTTCCATGTGATGGTTTTAAAAGGTCGGCTAGATGTGTGCACTTCAAAGCCAGTTGACAGAAGTTGGGGAGCCCTAGCTCCATACTTCTTGGCCTACATGCCGAGAATCTCTCATTTACTTGACCCAACACAGTTGTGTAGCACCCTGGTCTTGAACAGGGATCCTGTTAAATCCAGTTTGCTGGGTGGTAACTAGCCTGGCCAATTGTTAGGGGATCTCTTGATTCTTTGCCTAACTCTGGGTTTGATGCATCTCTCTCCTTTGCCATTGGGTGGCACTGCTGCTTATGGCATGGGAATGATAAGGTGCATATGAAGTTGGAATATGAATGGATAGGCTGCTCTAGCCAATTGGCATGGGGCCCATAGCCTGCTGGGAGAGCCTATTTATTTGGGAGAAGTCAGGTGATCTGGGTTCTGTGCCACCCAGGTGGCTGTCTGGGTGGACGTGTGTTGAAATCTCCCGGCTGCTAGGCCAGAAGCCTGGGGCCTATCCGGGAGCACCTGCTTGCTGGGCAGTCTGAGGCCTACCCAGGACAAGAAGCAGCAGCGTGGGGTTGGGGCTCCATTCCGGAAGCCTAACCAAGTTGCACGGGTTCTGCTGGCCAGAGAACCTCTTTGTCGGAGGTGAAGAGACAGAGTTGCTAACAGTGGACAACCATTCCTGTCGCCAGAGGCAAAGCGTGAACCAGGGCCAGAGGTAAAGGGGAAACTGTTGCCCTCAAGGGACAATGTTCCTGTTATCAGAGGGCAGAGTTCAGAGTCTGGGAGAGTACCAGAGCAGCCTTTTTCACTAACCGGGGATGGCGGAGAAGTTGGGAAAGTCTCAGTGGAAGTCAAGCTAGGAACCCAGCATGATAGAGGGGGTGACGCTTGCAAGAGAGTTCAGCAGTTGGGCTGAAGAGCCGAGGAAAGGACCCAGCAGGTCAGCGTGGGGACACCAGGAAAGTACAGCGGTTGGCTGTGTGAAGTTTAAGGGACCCAGAGGCAGTGGGAGTCCAAGGAGTCTTGTTAAGAAACTGTGAGTTCAAGCTCATGAAGCTGCAGTGGGAGGGTGTGAGATGGAGGCCAGATCTACACAACGGGGATACTAAGTTTGGTATGTGTATCGATCTGTGTTGAAATCAGTAGTACAAGTTCAATACCAAAGGAAATAGTTCTCGGCAGGCACAGTTCAGTTGGAAGGCCTGTGGCACTATATAATTACCTTAGCATTCGATTTTTGCGTGTCTCGGAGTCTGTTAAGTGCATTTGCACCTATACAAAGGGTGTCCTGGCCCTAACCCTCTCCCCCCAGTTCTTTAAGAGAAGAATAAATCTCTTTTGTACTGCATCATCAAAGTGTCTGGCGCCCAACTCAATTCTTCTATCTGCACCCACTATGTCTAGTAAGACTGTGAAGATGGATGCCAGCTGTCCCTGGCTCTGGAGGTCATCATTGGGCCTTGAGGGGTCGGAGTCATCGCTACAGTTGTATGGAGCCCCAAGATTTGGTGGTTGCAGGCAATCTGTTTACCAATAACCATGGCATCATTCTTGTCCTGCAAAGTGATCAGATATTTCGGGCAGCACTTGGCTGGCTGGGTTTAGTAGTACATCTGCTTAAATATAGCGCGGGGGGGGGGGAACAATCAATCGTGAAATATGGCAATGGATGGGAGAAATAGCAATGAATATCATTACCTCGGTTAGCCCAGTAGCCTTGTATCCCCTTTGAACGCCTGATAATGCACAGAGGAATTTAAATAATAGGAATTTGGATGACTGATATGAGAACGGCTTCAATGAAAAATGTTCCTCTTTTGTAAACGGCCCGGCAGAGCGCAGGAGAGCCGCGCCGCCCCACAGAAATATTTCACAGCATCAAACAGGCCGGCCGTGTTTGTCAACAAAGGAAATGGGTTTAGCTGAGGTGTTGAACTGAGAAAGGGGAATTATCGGAGTGTCAGGTCTAATTTTCACCCTGTTACTTTCATTCAGCGAGTGTCCGGCCTTTCAGACGCCCCGGGGCGAGCAGTTAGATAAACACAGCAGAGGTGTCAGGTATGTGCTGCTCATGTGCCTGACCTCTGACCTTATTCTGTGTGTTACCAGCCACTCTCAGGACTGGACTCACAGCCGCTGTTCAGCTTCCCTGTACCAAGGAAGGCCTTCTTGATAGAAGGAAAATGAATGCAGCTTTACCGCGGAGCTTTCAGTAACAAATTAGCATGAAAAAACATCCTGATACCAGGGGTGTAACGATAGGGGTTGCAGGGGTTGCAATTGCAACCGGGCCCCATGCTCCAGGGGGCCCATGTGCCTCCCTTGTACACCTGAATAGGAGGGATGGCGGGGGTGGCATTTAGAGGACCCAATCTCCTCCATTTTCCTCTATCCAGTTTACTTGTCTTCTGCTGTTCCCAGGGCCCCTGTGTGCTTCCCTGGTCCCCCCACAGAGCTGCTGTCTTCCTCCCTCCTGTAGAAGATGAGTCATGATGGAGAGATGGGAACGGGTCAGTAAATTTGTCATTTACCGGCTCCTCCCTTTTCTGACTGGGCAGAGTCAGTGATTGGTACCAATTGGTTCATTCATAACTGAAGCATAGTAAACTCTTTTTTACTATATTTCCATTTCTGAATGAATGGGAGGCTCGGTGCACAGCTATTCCTGTCCATTCATTCTGTGCAGCTGAGGCCACACAGATGGATATTGGGAGCTGAGGTTTGTTTAAACCCCTGATATCTCATCAAAGCCCCCCAACAGAGCTCCTAAAAAAATTGTAAAACATTATAAAAATAAAATTGTAAAAGAAATAAAATGAAATGGTAAAAAAAATAATAACATTAAAATAACAATTAAAAACTACTGACACCAGTGAGGGAACTATCAGGATTGCAAAGGTTGCAATTGTGACCGGGCCCTGGCATTTCACCACCATGGGGAGGCCTGAAGATGGCAGAAAGGGGGCCACTGCAGAACTTGTGAAAGGGCCCCGCTGTGGTACCGCAATAAAGAGACCCGCGATGGGAGGGCCCCAGGATCAGTGGGAAGAGGGAAGGGCCCTGGCCAGGGGTCAGGGGGCCCCTGATAATTTCTTGCACCGGGGCCCTGAAGGTTCTAGTGACGCCTCTGCCTGATACCTTACAATATTTAGCAACAGTATCATTTTCCAAAAAAGCTCCACCCTTTATCACTAAAAAGCCATACTTGAGCTTTAGTTCGTATCTTTGCCACGGCTGAGATGTCATCAGTCTGCTGCAGGTAGGAGGAAGCATTTCCCCAGTCTCCTTTCCTGCAGTGATCAGCTTGAAACATTGTAGCAAGTCACAAGGTAAGAGGCTTCAGCAGAGGCAAATCTGTGCCAGACAGTGGTGGCCCGTCCATTAGGGGCGCAGGAGTGTCCCCCTTCCAATCAATGTGTCCAGCCCCTTATCTACATGCAGGGCGCTGAACGCATGGATCTCAAAGGGAGTTTTTTTTTTAAGCATGTGATTAGAGCCTGAGGCTCTAATTGGCTTCAAAGACGATGGGCTTGGGGTGCAGAGTACTGCGCCCTCAGCCCACCCAGTTGTCTGACAATAGCAAATTCATTTTCGCTGTTGTCTTCCTGATTTTCCTCCCGGGCAATCAGCAAGGGGGTCTTAGGTCCCGATTGGCCAAGAGGAGAAACGATCGTATTGGCCGCTGAGGGAAGGAGAAGGGAGGCTGCCGAGGACAAAGCCGCCATGTATCCAGAGACGGAAGCTGAGGAGGAAGCCGCCGTGAAGCCAGAGACGGAAGCTGAGGAGGAAGCCGCCATGAAGCCAGAGACGGAAGCTGAGGAGGAAGCCGCCGTGAAGCCAGAGATAGAAGCTGAGGAGGAAGCCGCCATGAAGCCAGAGACGGAAGCTGAGGAGGAAGCCGCCATGAAGCCAGAGACGGAAGCTGAGGAGGAAGGCGCCATGTATCCAGAGACGGAAGCTGAGGAGGAAGCTGCCATGAATCCAAAGACAGAAGCTGAGGAGGAAGCCGCCGTGAAGCCAGAGACAGAAGCTGAGGAGGAAGCCGCCGTGAAGCCAGAGACGGAAGCTGAGGAGGAACCCGCCTTGAAGCCAGAGACAGAAGCTGAGGAGGAAGCCGCCGTGAAGCCAGAGACGGAAGCTGAGGAGGAAGCCGCCTTGAAGCCAGAGATGGAAGCTGAGGAGGAAGCCGCCATGAAGCCAGAGACGGAAGCTGAGCAGGAAGCCGGGCTGAAGCCAGAGACGGAAGTTGAGGAGGAAGCCGCCGTGAAGCCAGAGACGGAAGCTGAGGAGGAAGCCGCCTTGAAGCCAGAGATGGAAGCTGAGGAGGAAGCCGCCATGAAGCCAGAGACGGAAGCTGAGGAGGAAGCCGGCGTGAAGCCAGAGACGGATGCTGAGGAGGAAGCCGCCATGAAGCCAGAGACGGAAGCTGAGAAGGAAGCCAGCGTGAAGCCAGAGACGGATGCTGAGGAGGAAGCCGTCGTGAAGCCAGAGACGGAAGCTGAGGAGGAAGCCGCCGTGAAGTCAGAGACGGAAGCTGAGGAGGAAGCAGCCTTGAAGACAGAGATGGAAGCTGAGGAGGAAGCCGCCATGAAGCCAGAGACGGAAGCTGAGGAGGAAGCCGCTGTGAAGCCAGAGACGGAAGCTGAGGAGGAAGCCGGCGTGAAGCCAGAGACGGAAGCTGAGGAGGAAGCCAGCATGAAGCCAGAGACGTAAGCTGAGGAGGAAGCCGCCGTGAAGCCAGAGACGGAAGCTGAGGAGGAAGGCGCCATGAAGCCAGAGACGGAAGCTGAGGAGGAAGCCGCCATGAAGCCAGAGACGGAAGCTGAGGAGGAAGCCGCTGTGAAGCCAGAGACGGAAGCTGAGGAGGAAGCCGACGTGAAGCCAGAGACGGAAGCTGAGGAGGAAGCCGGCGTGAAGCCAGAGACGGAAGCTGAGGAGGAAGCCGCCATGAAGCCAGAGACGGAAGCTGAGGAGGAAGCCGCCATGAAGCCAGAGACAGAAGCTGAGGAGGAAGCCACCTTGAAGCCAGAGATGGAAGCTGAGGAGGAAGGCGCCATGAAGCCAGAGACGGAAGCTGAGGAGGAAGCCGGCGTGAAGCCAGAGACGGAAGCTGAGGAGGAAGCCGGCGTGAAGCCAGAGACGGAAGCTGAGGAGGAAGCCGCCATGAAGCCAGAGACGGAAGCTGAGGAGGAAGCCGCCATGAAGCCAGAGACAGAAGCTGAGGAGGAAGCCACCTTGAAGCCAGAGATGGAAGCTGAGGAGGAAGGCGCCATGAAGCCAGAGACGGAAGCTGAGGAGGAAGCCGGCGTGAAGCCAGAGACGGAAGCTGAGGAGGAAGCCGGCGTGAAGCCAGAGACGGAAGCTGAGGAGGAAGCCGCCATGAAGCCAGAGACGGAAGCTGAGGAGGAAGCCGCCATGAAGCCAGAGACGGAAGCTGAGGAGGAAGCCACCTTGAAGCCAGAGATGGAAGCTGAGGAGGAAGCCGCCATGAAGCCAGAGACGGAAGCTGAGGAGGAAGCCGGCGTGAAGCCAGAGACGGAAGCTGAGGAGGAAGCCGCCGTGAAGCCAGAGACGGAAGCTTAGGAGGAAGCCGCCGTGAAGCCAGAGACGGAAGCTGAGGAGGAAGCCGCCACAATGGAGGAGGAGGAGACGCAGGAAGGAGCTGAAGCTGCTTTATAGGGTAAGTGTGGTGGGGGGACGGATGAAATGACGGACAGACAGACGGACCGATCTGGGAGGGTGTCAACGGGTGCCACCCCCCCAAATATACAGCACCAGCCGCCACTGGTGTCAGACATTTCTAAACAGAGCCAAGAATTGCATAGGCAGCAGGGTTTGGTTATGTCCTCTCTGAGTTGATATCTAAGTCCAAGAAGTAGATGGTGACCCCAGAAGATGGCTGAACAAAGATGATGCTATCCGAGTCCAAGACGTGGCATTCCCGATTATCTATTTGTCTTGGTTAGGGGTAGAATGGGCTGATGGGCTATTAGTTATTGAGGCTACCGGAAATATCACATGCAGAATAAGAGGACCCTGTATTGAGGGTCAGTGGGTTCTCCCAGTGCAGAGGAGGTCTTAGGGCCACCACAATGTCTTGTACACGAGTGGATTAAAAAATGTCAGACTTCTTGCAGCAGCTATTTTGTAGTTTGTTTTATATATTTATATACAGTATATACAGTATATGGGATCATACTTTTGTGATACTATAAATATTTCACAAAGCTTACAGTAGTAAAATGTGCCTTATAAGTATTAATATAAAAGCCCTGTGTTCACCTATTGGCTGGAGCCCGGGGGACAGGGCTGAAAAACGTCTTACATACTCTCCTTGGCAGTTGTCCTCTTTGGCCATGGAGCGAATCTACTGAAAACAGACCCGTCTCAGGAGACCGCACAGAACATTGTGAGCTTTTTTGTTTTACTAAGTAAAGAACAGAGCAGTGACCGGGACAAAGTTCAGCGTGGATCTTCAGGGTCTGTGTATGGAGCTGTATCCACAGACTATCTCCGATTGAGGCCTGGGAATTACACAGCAGGGAATATGACCCATCCTCAAATCAACAAGTCAGCTCACTTTACTGCAGAGTTACAGAATACCGATCTCATCAATATATGTAATGACGGAGGGCAGAGCAGCGAATGGCAATAGTCTAGATCAGTGATCTCCAAACTGCAGCCCAGGGACCGGATGCGGCCCTTTGCTTGCCCTTATCCGGCTCCACCAACAATGGGGCATAATTCCTACTACTGGCATCAGCAAAGGGGCACTATTTCTTTCATTGGTGCCAACGATGGGGCACTATTTCTTCTACTGACACCAACGACGGGGCACTTTTTCTTCCACTGACATCAATGATGGGGCAGTACTTCTTCCACTGACACCAACAATGGGGTACTGTTCCTCCCACTGACACCAATGAGGGGGCACTATTTTTCAAACTGATGCCAAGGTTTGGTCACTATTTCTTCCATTGATACCAATGATGGGTACTATTCTTCCCACTGACACCAACGATGGGGCACTATTCTTCAAACTGATACCAAGGATGGGGCACTATTTCTTCCACTGATACCAACGATGGGGCACTATTCCTCCTACTGACACCAATGACAGGGCACTATTCTTCAAACTGATACCAAGGATGGGTCACTATTTCTTCCACTGATACCAATGATAGGGCACTATTCTTCCCACTGATATCAACAATGGGGCCCTATTCTTTCCACTGACACCAACAATGGTGTACTATTTCCCCCATTGACACCAATGATGGGGTACTATTTCTACCACTGACACCAATGATGGGGCACTATTCTTCCCATTCATACCAATGATGGGGCACTATTTTTCAATCTGATATCAAGGATGGGGCACTATTTCTTCCACTGATACCAAAGATGGTGCACTATTCCTCCCACTGACACCAATCATGGGGCACTATTCTGCCCACTGATACCAATGGTGGGGTGCTATTCCTCCTACTGACACCAATGATGGTGCACTATTCCTCCCCCTAATATCAAAAATGTATTGTTTACATCCACTGATGCCAGGAAAATTTCTACAACCACTGGCTACACTCTGGCCCCTCTAAAGTCTGAAGGACAGTAAACTGGCCCATTGTTTAGAAAGTGTTAACTGAAGACCCCTGGTCTTGATCAACCTTCTTTGCCATGGAGGAAGCCTTGAAATGTTAATACTTTGGGACCCCCTGTTATTATATGTACAGCTCATGGTACCCCAGCTGTAGATATAATAGTAAAAGAAACGAATAAGCAGGGTGAGTTACCTAGTGCAGCGTTTGTCAACCAGTGTTCCGCGGCACCCTGGGGTGCCACAAAGAGTCCTCAGGGGTGCCACGGTAAAAGGACAAAAATCTGCCTGTACAGTCCGATCTGAGTGCTTTATAGGCAGGAGGGAGAGTAGAGCCTGCATCTGCTTCCGGCTCTCTCCTCCTCTCTGTACTCCTGCCAGCAACGTAGGAAGCTGTGCCGGCCACCCGCCTGCGTCCTATCAAACGATAACATCAACGGTTGTTAAGGACATGTCAGGTGGCCCTGCGTTTTTGGTGCAGCGGGATTGTAGAAATCACGCTGGCACCTGTTTTGTGTTTCATGCACATGGAGCAGCCCATTAAAAAAAAAAAAGACATGGGAATGCGCAAAAAAGCGCGAGCATGGACACAACTCCTGGTGTGAACAAACCCGCAGACTGGTGTGCCCCAAGATTGGGCACAATTCTAAAGGATGCATTGACTGAAAAAAAAGTTGAAAACCCCTGACCTAGCGTATATGACAGCAAGAGTGGATTATTTCTTTTTCTTTCCCAAAGAGTTTATTAGATTTTGTAAAAAGACACATTACAGAAAAGAAAGGATGTAAAAATATACAGAGCAAAATGTATGACCTATAATAAAGGACCTGCAAATTTCAAGGAGCACTAGGGAATGAGCGACTATAGGCTGGGACTGGCTCGCTGGTCTTAAGGATCAATCAATATGGCTCTAGAGCTTAGAGCATGGAGAGAAAAAAAGATGTGAACCAAAATCAAATGAGGGAGGCAAAAAAAAAAATAAAAGCGCTAAATGATAAATCCAATCAAAAGCAGCAGTGGGGTAAAAGGCAACCGCGCTCTTAAAGATAAGATCGTTGGTGCGGTTTGCTATAAGAGGCTGGTGAAAAGAGGGTTAAGCAGCTATGAGGAAGACATGAGGGTTGTTTCAGGTAAAAAGTGAGAAGTGGTCATGGAGCTAGAAGCTTGGAGCATTAAACAAAATAGGAGTGAAAAAATTGAGGTAGAATAGGGGAGGTGGGGTGAAGCAGAAGTGGTATGTGGGCGGAAAGAATAGTGAGGGGGTCTGGCCAGGCCATTCCACCCAGAGAGTGTCCTATTAAATCATAAAGAACGTAGGCTTCGGTTAAGAGATATATAAAAGATACCAGAGGCAAAAAATATATATAAAATGTAAAACATATATATAAACATACTTAGATCAAGTGTCTGATATCTCATTCGACCAGGTGCTGCGGTGATTATCACTCCAATATGTGTGGAGCTGAATATGTTGTTTTTAAAAGGAAAAAACAAGGGATTTTACATGTCCTTTAACTGGACACATGTAGCAAAGTCTTTCTTTCTACATGATATGATCTGTGGGAGACGGTGAGGTGAAGGAAACAGAGCCCTGCTGACCGAGGAGATCTAGGAGCACCGAGGAGATCCAGGAGCACCAGATCCTGTGAGCACAGGGGAAGCTGTGCACTCCTTCCAAAACGTGGACCCCTTGAGTGGGGAACGTTTTTCTGGTAAGCAGACACACTCTCTATTTCCAAAAGGATCACCTGGCGCACCACTTGAAGTTATCACAAGTTCTTGTAGAATATTCACTGGAAGATTCACACACAAAGTCACCTTATTTTGGACTAGAGAAATATGAACTATGTAAAATCCCTTGTTTTTTCCTTTTAAAAACAACATATTCAGCTCCACACATATTGGAGTGATAATCACCGCAGCACCTGGTCGAATGAGATATCAGACACTTGATCTAAGTCTGCTAATAGTGAGGTTATACACACCTCGACTTATACAACAAAAATTTTCCTTTTTTGTTCCCTAAAATGTATCAAGTATAAAGAGATCAGGTTTTATTCCACTGAAACACACACTTAGAAGGTCACTTATAAGATGTTCTTGAACACTATTGAAGTTCACCACGCGGTCCACTAGGAAAACCTTTATCTCTCACACAGACGAATGGTCTTTTTGCAAGGGGTGAGTTCCCCAGGTGCAAAACCTTCCTCACGTGTCGAAGGGGACACGAGTGTCCTAGACCACGAGGACCTAGAGGAGCCACGAGGATCTAGA
>BLSH010248211.1:184101-206997 GCA_018402905.1 Glandirana rugosa | reverse complement strand
GTATAAGTTGTGGAATTGGCTTCGGACTGTTTCCCCCACATACAAGGCGCGTTGGCCTAAATTATACGAGATTCTCGACGTCGGTGGTGGCTTGACGGGTGTGCACCCATCACCTATTTATGTTCGCCTTAATTCTACCATAACCGCGACGAGAAAAGTCATTTTGAACACTTTTTACATTTTTTAACTTTTTTATTAACACCTTTAAAAGGTCATACGACCGTTAAACGTTTATTATTTAATATTATTTAATAATTATTACCTATGATTGTCAACTATATATACCGACTATATATACCGTCTCATATAACATTTTTTATTAATTGCCAGCATACTGGAAAATTTCCACCAGAATTATTTATGACACACTTCGCTATATCTTTTTACAATATACTCTGCCATATATATCAGCCATATATATCAACTGTTAGTATCCATTATTAATAATTTATTATAATTTATTATTTGCAAATTGCCAGCATACTGGAAAATTTCCACAATTATTTTTTCAATTTTTTACATTTTTCACAAGTTTTACTGAAAAGAGCAGCGCCAATACCATCTTAATTCCGCTTGTATTTATCCACTACCCACGTGTGGGCAGTTCGGTGGTGGCTGCAGCTCTTAGAGCATATTAAATCCGGTTGCGCGGAACATACACCCCCTTTGTCAGGCTTCGGTTAAGGTGTTGAATATGTTTCAGACAATTCCTTTAGAAATTTTCAAGAGGGTGTCATTTAGAATGGAAGAGAGTATTTCATGTAACATGGTTCCCATAATACATTGCTTTACCTCCAAGAAACAAAGTATGGACTCCTTACAGGCTCTGGCAATTGTTTTGACGTGCCAATAGAAAGGTGAAGGAAACCAGTTTCCAATCATGTGTAGTAAGGTCAGAAATAGGTCAATAAAGTAATGCATCCCAAGGACTGTGGGTAAGGTTCTTACCAAGGATGATCAAATTGTATATTCTTATCCACAGTTGTTGGACTTTGGGGCATTGCCACCAAAAATGGAACAGCTTCCCCAGGATTAGCCTCAGAAGCAATCAGAAGGAGCCAAGGGTACAAATTTGTCTATTTGTTCTGGGTCATGTACCACCAGAACATTACTTACTTACTATTTTGTTCCAATCTGGAGCATCAAGTGTTTCCCCCAAATCCCGTTACCAAATGAGGATGTATTGAGGTTTTGAATCTTGCGTGGAAGAGGTCAAGGGAGAAGGCTCAGCTTATATTTTTGTGCTCAGGAGAGAAGGCCCTTTTGCACTGGTGGCCAGTGGAGAAGAGGCCCTTTATATTAGTGGTCAGTGATAAAGGACCCCCTTACATTGGTGTTCTGTGGAGAAAGGCCCCTGACATTGGTGTTCAGAAGTCAAAGACACCTTTACATTAATAAAAGGCCCCCTTACTTTGGTGGTCAGTGGAGCAGCATCCACTTGCAGTATAATAGTAGTCAGTGAAGACAACTTCCTTATATTTTTGGCCAGTGGAGGAGAACCCCTTATATTTTTGGTCAGTGGGGAAGCGCCCCTTTATAATAGTGGTCAGTGGTGAAAGGTCCATTATATGGTGGTCATGGAGGACCCCTTTATATTGGTGTTTAATAGACGTCTTATATACTGTAGGTGGGCAGTGGAGAAGGCCTATTATATCAGTGGTCAGTGGAAAGAGACCTCGTATTTTAGTGGTCAGTAGAGAAGGGCCCCATTTATTGGTGGTAAGTGGAAAAGGACCACTTATATGGTGGTCAGTGAAGAAGTGTCCTTTTACATTGGTGGTCTGCTGAGAGGGACCCTCTAATATTGGTGGTCAATGGAGTACAACCTCTTACATTGGTGGTCAGTGGAAAAGGGCCTCCTTACATTGGTAGTCAGTAGAGAGGGGCCCCCTTACATAAACGGTAAAAAGAGCCCCTTACATTGATAGTCAGTGGATAAGCTCCTTTGATATTGGTGGTCAGTGTACAAGGTTAACCTAAATTGGTAAACAGTAGTGTTGAAGAAGAGCCATTGATCTTTGGTCCTCAGTAGAGAAGGCCCCCTGATATTGTAGTTCAGTGAAGAAGGGCTCCTTTATATTGGTGTTCAATAGATGTCTTGTATACTATAGGTTGGGCAGTAGAGGAGGCCTCTTATATCAGTGGTCAGTGGTAAGAGACCTCATATTTCAGTGGTCAGTAGAGAAGGGCCCCATTTATTGGTGGTAGGTGGAAAAGGACCACTTATATGGTGGTCAGTGAAGAAGGGTCCTTTTACATTGGTGGTCTGCTGAGAGGGACCCATTAATATTGGTGGTCAATGAAGTACAACCTCTTACATTGGTGGTCAGTGAAAGGGCCACTGTTATTGGTGGTCAATGGAGAGGGGCCTCCTTACATTAGTAGTCAGTAGAGAGGGGCCCCCTTACGTAAACGGTAAAAAGAGCCCCTTACATTAGTAGTCAGTGGAGAAGCTCCTCTGATATTGGTGGTCGGTGTACAAGGTTAACCTAAATTGGTAAACAGTAGTGTTGAAGAAGAGCCATTGATCTTTGGTCCTCGGTAGAGAAGGCCCCCTGATATTGTAGTTCAGTGAAGAAGAGCCCCCTCACCTTGGTGGAAGAGTGCATTGCTTACAGTTTTTGGAAAGTGCCCGGCTAGGGTTGGTGGGATTCTTAGAGTTGAGAATGATTGGAAAGACTCAGGTTTCCAGGCCCGGTGTGATCCCGTGTAAATAAACGAGTGTCTACACATAAACACATCACTTTACACGGTCTGTGTTGTGGCCATTAGTCCGGCCTGGTCTTCCCACCACAGCCATCTTTCAGCGGTGGCCTCAGCTATAAACAGCCCTCATCCCAAAGCAGCCATCTTCTCTCTTCCCTTTGTCTCTCATCGTTCTGCTTTTATGCCGAGAGCCTTAGATGTCCCGTTCATTAGGCAGCCATCTTTCATGACCTCGGGCCCTGCCTGTAGGTGGACCAGTCCCATCGTTTAGTCATCGGCGTTTAATGGCGCATGTTTCACAGGCTCTTTCACATTCACTGAAGCAGAGGGAAGAGGATTAGTGCATCCCTGCCATGTCAGTTCAGCCAGATAAAAGGCCTGGATTACCTGTGACCTTCTGTCATTGAAGCTGAGGACCGCTCCGTGCTCCTCGTTGACCCGCGGACTGTGTGGACAGCCGCGTCTGCTAATGGGAGCACAATGTCACACACAAACCCCCGGCACATGAAAGACGAGACCGACAAGAATGACTGTGTCCTCATTTCTAATGCATTTCCCTCTAATGACTGTTTGTTGTGTCGGTATTGAAATATGGGACTTGTTTATAGGGGTAACAAAAATGCTCATTATTTCTTCACTCATTTTCACCATGTACCAAATAGAGTGAAAAAAATCTATGGAAGTCACTTTGCAACTTTATAAAATATAAAGATTGTATGAAACAAATTTTTATGGGCCAATGGTTCTGAACACATCTGATCAAAATAGCTTGGAATTAGACAGGATGTCAGGATTGATAACTGAAAACTCTCTATAGGTTGACCTGGACATTCTTTACCGAGTTCCAATATTGAGTTGGCCCACCCTTTGCGGCTATAGCAGCTTCATCTCTTCTGGAAAGGCTGTCCACAAGGTTTAGGGATGTGTCTATGGGAATGTTTGACCATTCTTCCAGAAGCACATTTGTGAGGTCAGCCACTGATGTTGGATGAGAAGGCCTGGCTCACAGTCTCTGCTCTAATTTATCCCAAAGGTGTTCTATTGGGTTGAGGTCAGGCCAGTCAAGTTCCTCCACTCCAAACTCGCTCATCCATGTCTTTATGGGCCTTGCTTTGTGCACTGGCATGCAGTCACGTTGGAACAGGAAAAAAAAAGCAGCACCATGCGTTTGGTAGGGTGTTCCCCCCAGATATGTATCTTTTTGTATGTTGAGGTCCTGACCAGACCTTTTGGGTTGGTGAACCCCATCCTCCTTAATTACCCCCAATCAGTGTCCACCTGATCTCTGGGATGAGTCCTCTGGTCTCCCATAAAGAGAGGCGTTTGCTTCCATGGTTTAAGAGATAGGAGCATTCACTCTAAGGTTAGTGTAGGAACCCAATGTTAAATCGGGGGACTTTGCAGCAGTCAGTGGGCTTAAGCACTTCATGGCCATACAGTGTGACCAAACCCCCGTATTTTTGCTATATATGTTTAGATGTTTTTAAACAGCCTGGCAGGAGTGAGTATCATGTGTGCGCTGTAATATGCATTTTTTGTCTATTGGTCTTACAAGCAGCACCATTCGTTTGGTAGGGTGTTCCCCCCAAATATGTGTCTTTTTGAATGTTGGAACAGGAAGGGGCCATGCACAAACTGTTCCCACAAAGTTGGGAGCATGAAATTGTCCAAAATGTCTTGGTATGCTGACGCCTTAAGAGTTCCCTTCACTGGAACTAAGGGGCCAAGCCCAACCCCAGAAGAACAATCCCCACATGATAATCCCCCCCTCCACCAAATGGTTCAGCCAGTGCACAAAGCAAGGTCCATAAAGACATGGATGAGCGAGTTTGGAGTGGAGGAACTTGACTGGCCTGCACAGAGTCCTGACCTCAACCCCATAGAACACATTTGCGATGAATTAGAGCGGAGACTATGAGCCAGGCTTTCTCATCCAACATCAGTGCCTGACCTCACAAATGTGCTTCTGGAAGAATGGTCAAACATTCTCATAGACACTCCTAAACCTTGTGGACAGCCTTCCCAGAAGAGTTGAAGCTGTTATAGCTGCAAAGGGTGGCCCAACTCAATATTGAACCCTACGGACTAAGACTGGTATGCCATTATTATTATTATTATTATTATTAATAATAATATTATTATTATACAGGATTTATATAGCGCCAACAGTTTGCGCAGAGCTTTACAACATGGGGGCAGACAGTACCATTAAAGTTTATGTGCGTGTAAAGGTAGGCGTCCCAATACTTTTGGCAATAAAAAAATTGTGTATACTGGAATTTTTATACGTTTTTTTTTCATACTAGTAATGGTGGTGATCAGCGAGACTGTGTTAGTGTGGCGGCAGGGTGGGATTAACGTAGGGGCTATTGGAGCTGCAGCTCCAGGTGCCTATCTTAATATAGGCCCAGCCACCCAAAAAGAACAGATTGCTCATGGAAATCAATGGGCCAATGGGGAGAGATCTCCCCGATGGGCCCTGCATTCTGCATGCACCGCCTGGCCAGGGTGGTGGGATTGATAATAGGTGCAACATGAGCAGTCCTTATAGAAGCCTGGGGCATGCCAATGCAGGGCTCTTACAGATATTTTGGGCTTCGATAGTGTTAGGCTTGTGCGGCTGCATTCTTTCAGCTCAGAGTTCACGCCGATCCACAGACCTTACGGAAACCTGGCAAACCAAATGCCAGGCTTCCCTAGTGTTATGTCTGTGCGTCTGCTCCCTGGTGAGCTTGGGCGCACGCCAGCACATGCTCTTGGAAATGCAGAAGGGTGCCCAGTAAAAGGTCCACCAAAATCCACAGCACCAAGCACATGATGCTTTTAATCCAGTCCTGTGTGGCGGACAATCTGACACTAACTGACACTGGCTGGGGGGGTACACAAACTGACTAACTAGTTAATTTTTTTTTATTCCAAACTCTCTTATTTGCTGCCTTTTACTTTTTATAAAAGTTTTAACTTTTCAGTTCCAAGTTGAATAAACTGGAGAATAATTTAGTGGCAGTTTAGGTTCGACCACAGACAGGACTGTTTTATCTGTTCTCCTGTTCAGTAATTGTTTTTTGACCCATGGTTCCCCAGCTCTCAGCGCCACATTACCCGCCATTCCGGGAAGATGCGCACAATGCCGACACACGATACCGCCGCTGCTTCATCATTTCTTCTGGCTCCTGTTTCGTTTAATTTGTTTTTAGCTGAATTCTGCTGTTAGGACATTTGGTACAAATCACAGTCCTTTGTTCCTGAAATGTCATCCAAGACAAAACCCTGGCATGATCTCTGCAAATATTCTCTGCATTGGCCCCCTTGGAGAAGCCAGCATCATGGTATAGGATATGTATAGGATATGTATAGGGTGTGTATAGGGTGTGTATAGGGTGTGTATAGGGTATGCATAGGGTACGTATAGGGTGTGTATAGGATATGTATAGGGTGTGTATAGGATATGTATAGGGTGTGTATAGGATATGTATAGGGTATGTATAGGATAATTATAGGGTATGTATAGGGTATGTATAGGGTGTGTATAGGGTATGTATAGGGTGTGTATAGGGTGTGTATAGGGTATGCATAGGGTACGTATAGGGTGTGTATAGGATATGTATAGGGTATGTATAGGATAATTATAGGGTATGTATAGGGTATGTATAGGGTGTGTATAGGGTATGTATAGGGTGTGTATAGGGTATGTATAGGGTATGCATAGGGTACGTATAGGGTATGCATAGTGTATGTATAGGGTATGTATAGTGTATGTATAGGGTGTGTATAGGGTACGTATAGGGTATGTATAGGGTATGTATAGTGTATGTATAGGGTATGTATAGGGTAATCATAAGGTGTGTATAGGGTATATATAGGGTGTGTATAGGGTATGTATAGGGTACGTATAGGGTATGTATAGGGTATGCATAGGGTACGTATAGGGTATGTATAGTGTATGTATAGGGTATGTATAGTGTATGTATAGGGTATGCATAGGGTGTGTATAGGGTATATATAGTGTATGTATAGGGTATGTATAGTGTATGTATAGGGTATGCATAGGGTGTGTATAGGGTATATATAGGGTGTGTATAGGGTATGTATAGTGTATGTATAGTGTATGTATAGGGTATGCATAGGGTGTGTATAAGGTATATATAGGGTGTGTATAGGGTATGTATAGGGAATGTATTGGGTATGCATAGGGTATGTACATTTCATGAAATCACAGCCGGCCATTGCAGACTGTTGTCCAAAGAAGATTAAAACTTAAACATTGCAGCAAACTATTCTATCATTTTTAATGTAGGAAATGTTAAGCACCCATTCCTCCGTGCTTACACAGCTGGGGGGGCTATGTAATGTAAAGGGGGCCAGAGGTGCGGGGGCTGTGTAATGTAAAGGGAACCAGAGGTGCAGGGGCTGTGTAATGTTATCTTCATTTATTAGCAGGTGACTCCAGCCCAGGGTTGCCACCTTTTCTTCAAGTCAAACCCAAACACTTTAGCGGTGCACAGCATTTTTTTATGGTATAAACTATACATATATTTTGCAATTAAATAACATTTCTAATCATATGAAGCTAATAACAAGAGTCCCCCTTTACATCAGAGTCCACAGAGTTTCCCTTTTACATTTGATTTCGCAGAGTTTTCTTTCACTGTGAGGGGGGACTCTGCAGACTCTGATGTAAGGGAGAACTCTGGGGACTTTAACATAAGGGATGTTCTGGGAACCCTGATTTAAGGGGGAACGCTGGGAACTCTGATGTATGGGGAGGGCTCTGATGTAAGGGGAAACTATGTTGTAAGGGGGGACACTGTGGCCTCTGGTGTAAAGGGGAACTCTGATGTAAGGGGTGCTCTGAGAATCCTGATTTACCTTAGTGTACTCACTCAGAGGCAGGAGAGAATAGGGAGGAGGGAGACTTCAGTCATAGACAGGGATGGATGGGGAGCTCCCTCACCCCCTGACAGTCAGCACCTCTCATCCAGATGTATTTGAGGCTGCTGGACTTCTGAGGCCCAGCATCGGGGATTGGAGTTGGTGGGCAGACAGAGGGGTAGGGGCGGGAGGAAGAGTTGAAGATTGAGCCCTCTCCCATCTCCCGTCTGTGTGTGTGTTTGGGGTTGAATTGTTACTGCTGGCTTTGGGCAGTGTGAAAGAGAATGTAACAGACACTCTGAGCTTAGACAACTGCAGCCAGCAACCCTGCTAGGTAGCAATAGTACAGTCTGCATAATGTGTCCGGGTTTCAGACATTCTGAAACCCGGACGCATGATTCCAAACTCGAACTGTCGAATCCCAAACAGGTGGCAACCCTACATGTTACATGAGGCCAGTAGAGATCAATGCTAATATCCTAATTAATGTACCTGTAAGCAGGTATAGTCTATTTTCTCCACTGTAGGCGGCACTCCACCGCAGCGGCATTGCAGTTGGAGGGGAAGTCAAGAGGAACATGGTTCATCTATGGTTTCTGGGTCACTGGGGAAGCCATCCAATTGGATGCTGCCGCCCCATGTGAATCTAGCAGCCATCTTGGGTCAGGCAGAGCCTATTTAAGGTGATGGCGAAGAGGCTTTTCGCATGTGGGTAGTGTAGGGACAGGTCACCCGTCTGATAGGGACAGTGATTAGCGATAGGTAGAGGCTACAGATGAGTAGGGAAATGATAGGGACAAGCCATTCTTCCTGGAGACCTCCCCATTTGGGTACAGACCGGCCAGGCCACATTCCGCCCCTCAAGATAGACGCTGCCAGCACGTCTGAGACCTGCTCTGCTACACATTCTGTGAGTGTTCCCGGTAGGGCCATCTTTAATATCGATTGGACCCTGGGCAAACATTTTTTTGGGCTCTCCCAAATCCACTTATCAACTATTTGTGGGCAGTACAGGCTCAAGGGGCAGCTGCTTTGGGCCCCACAACAGTGACTGGGGCCCAGGGCAGCTGCCCCTTTTGCCCTGCATTAAAGACGGCCCTGGTTCCCGGTCAGGCTTGTCGTGAATTATTGATTATTAATTATAACATTAAGGCTGGGTTCACATTGTTGCGATGCGGGAACCACAGCGACTCCTGTGCGGGTTCCCGCATCACATCTGAAACGCAGGAAGAGCCAGAGGCTCTAATAGGCTTAAAAAAAGGGTGGGTTCGGGGCGCAGAGCATTGCGAACCGAGCCCACCCAGTTGTGCGACAATATTCGCTACTTTCACACTGATTCTCTTCCCGGCCAATCAGGAAGCGGGTCTGAGACCCATTTCCCGATTGGCCAAAAGGAGAAGCGGTCCGATTGGCTACCGAGGAGGAGGAATGAGGAGACAACGGGGGAGAGCATGGGAAGGGGAAGCCGCCTGTGATGCCCGCCACCTGTCGCCATAGATAGGGTAAGTGGTCCAGACCCGACCGACTGACTGCATGGGGTGGGGGGGAGGGGGCTTTGCTGGTTTCCCAACTGATTGGGGGGGATTGCCACTTCCTCAAGTCAAACCCCAACACTTTAGCAGTGCATAGCAATTTTTTTTTTTTTTAGCATACACTTCAGGGATCTCCAAACTACGGCCCTCCGGCTGTTGCGGAACTACATGTCCCATGAGGCATTGTAAAACTCTGACATTCACAGACATGACTAGGCATGATGGGAATTGTAGTTCCTGAACAACTGGAGGGCCATAGTTTGGAGACCCCTGCACTATAGGATTGTATCAGAACACCTTTGGGCAATCCAAAGAGAATTATAATGTAACGTGCATAGTTTACCCTTATCATAGGTGTGCGCAGCCTATTGCATTAGGGTGTGCACCCCAAAGCTCAAACACACACATATATATATATATATACTGTATATGCATATAGGACAGTGGACGACGTCAGTAGAGTACTGAATGTATCAGCAGGGCATTGGCGTCACTAGTTTGTTTTATTTTATACAATTTAGTTTTTTTATAATTTTTTACGATATTATTTTTCACTATTTTTTTTTTTTTTTACTATTTTTTTTAGAAGCCACGTTAAGGGGCTTTGATGAAATATCAGGGGTCTCAACAGACCCCTGATCTCTCACTTTTGAGACAGAGAAAGGGACTGAGGACAGAGATCCCCCAGTCCCTTTCTCTGCAGTCAGGCAGCAGGGGGAATCTGCATAGTAGAGGGTGATTAGGGTGTGCCCAGGCACACCTGCCACCCTATGTGCGCACGCCTATGACCCTTACCCTCCTGTCAGGCCCTGTTCCAAGTCTGAATATTGTGTCCGGGTTTCAGGTGAACTGGAACCTGGACACATGATTCAAAACCCGAACTGTCCGGGTGAAACCTGGACAGGTGGCAACCCTGGGGGGGCTGTGGGTCCACTGTTTGCCACAAAAAAATGACCACCAGCCGCCCCGCCACTGGTTATAATTTCAAAGCCTCTGCAAAAAGGAAGACATTGGGCTAAATCTGACTATGATTATATAACGTCTTGTAGAATGTATGCATTACATGGGGAATTCTGTAAAAGAAACGATTTAGGAATATTTTAAACGTATTTTTGCGGAAACGCAGGTCATGTAAAGTGATACCCGCTTATTAGAAGCAGCTACATTATTCTAGAGAAAAAAAAAGATTTTGCTATTAGAAGCCCAACGGCACGCACTGACTTCCTATAATCTGTACCACATTCCTCCGCGCCAACCGAAAGCCCCTAAAACTTTATTTTACTTTTTAAAACGGACGCAATCAGGTTTCCTAGGAAGACCCTGCCATTCGCTGATTTAGAAAGTGGAGGTTGAAAGGCCATTGGCAGCATCTTGTCTCCTAAAGTGATACTAAAGCTCCGTTTTTGTTTTTTATTCAAATAACGAACATGTTATACATACCTTATACAGACAGACGTTTTTTAGCGCCGCGTTTTTTAGCGGGTTTTTTTTTCAGCTCTCCATGTTATTCAATGGCCCCATAAAAACGCCAAAGTTTTTGAGCTGTAGAGGGTGTCGGCGTTAATGAGCTGAAAGTAGAACCCACGGCCAGCACGTTCCGAGGCTGTAGCGTCATGGCGTTTTTGACACTGAGCCGAAAAAACGCTCCCTAACGCGCATTATCGCTTTAGCGACGTTAACCGGTGTTTTCAGGTTAAAAAATAGCAGAGGAATGTTTTTTTCAGCAAAACGCCTATTGACGCCGACGCTCATTAACACCGATACAAAACACCAACGAAATCACGTTTTTGACGCTGATATTTCCCCGACGTCTGGCCCGACGTTAAGCTTATTTTTTTTAATATGCCCGTGTGTATGGGGCTCAATGGTTTAGCACCACACGTCCCCTCCAGAGTCACAGTCTCAGTCCCTTCGGTCCACTCCAGTCCAAACAACACTGAGGCTGTGTTCACACCATTGCGAATTGGTTGAGGGTTCCCCGCATGCAATTCGCAATGGCAGGAGATTTTAACTGGCTCTCTATGGAGCCGGTTCACAAATCTCCGCAGCAGGTCCGGTGCGTTTTTCACAA
Source organism: Glandirana rugosa (assembly GCA_018402905.1). Taxonomy (NCBI): domain Eukaryota; kingdom Metazoa; phylum Chordata; class Amphibia; order Anura; family Ranidae; genus Glandirana; species Glandirana rugosa. The sequence continues at coordinate 195,816 of BLSH010248211.1, read as the reverse complement.
AAACGCTGTGCAACTTTTGGTCCGTTTCAGGTCCGAATTCAGCCAAAAATTCGGGCTGAAATCAGACCTGAAGCGGTGAACCAGGACGCACCAGACCCCTGCTGTGAACCGCATGCTGTTCATATGTGAACCCTGCCTTACAGCCCCATTCCCGGCTTGCCTTACTCCCATCCCGCAGATCCACACACGAGGTTCCGGCCGCTCCGCTTGGTTCCCTCGCACCATGACATCACACGAGACGCTCAGGCACCGCCTCCGCCAGACCCCCCCTGGCGCTGCCCAAACACACTGTAGAGGGCACTCGGATGCTCTGGACTGTGACTGGGCCATTCTAACACATGAATATGCTTTGTTCTAAACCATTCCATTGTAGCTCTGGCTGTATGTTTAGGGTCGTTGTCCTGCTGGAAGGTGAACCTCCGCCCCGGTCTCAAGTCTTTTGCAAACTCTAACAGGTTTTCTTCTAAGATTGCCCTTTATTTGGCTCCATCCATCTTCTGATCGACTGAAGAAAAGCATCCCCACACCATGATGCTGCCACCACCATGTTTCACAGTGGGGATAGTGAGTTCAGGGTGATGTGCAGTGTTAGTTTTCCGCCACACACAGCGTTTTGCTTTTAGGCCAAAAAGTTAAATTTTGGTCTCATCTGAGCAGAGCACCTTCTTCCACATGTTTGCTGTGTCCCCCCCCCATGTTTGCTGTGTCCCCCACATGGCTTCTCGCAAACTGCAAACGGGACTTCTTATGATTTTCTTTCACCAATGGCTTTCTTCTTACCACTCTTCCATAAAGGGCAGATTTGTGGAGAGCACGACTAATAGTTGTCCTGTGGACAGATTCTCCCCCCTGAGCTGTGGATCTCTGCAGCTCCTCCAGAGTTACCATGGACCTCTTGGCTGCTTCTCTGATGAATGCTCTCCTTGCCCGGCTGGTCAGTTTAGGTGAACTTTCGGATGATAGATTGAACAGAGCTCTGTGAGATGTTCAAAGCTTGGAATATTTTTTTATAACCTAACCCTGCTTTAAACTTCTCCACATCTTTATCCCTGACTGTCTGCTGTGTTCCTTGGCCTTCAGGATGCTATTTGCTCACTACGGTTCTCTAACAAACCTCTGAGGGCTTCACAGAACAGCTGTATTTATACTGAGATTAAATTACACACAGGTGGACTCTATTTACTAATTAGGTGACTTCTGAAGGCAATTGGTTCCACTAGATTTTAGTTAGGGGTATCAGAGTAAAGGGGGCTGAATACAAATGCCCCCACACTTTTCACAGATTTATTTGTAAAAAATGTTGAAAACCATTTATCATTTTCCTTCCTCTTCACAATTATGAGCCACTTTGTGTCGGTCTATCACATAAAATCCCAATAAAATACATTTACGTTTTTGGTTGTAACGTGACAGAATGTGGAAAATATCAAGGGGTATGAATACTTTTTCAAGGCACTGTATGCGTCCATAAGGCCCTGATTTTTCCGTGATTTTACTGCGATTTCGGATCAGTATGACTTTGGTCCGACTTTGTTGCAACTTTGACGCAATGAAAACATATTACAAAGTTGTATAGAAATAGTGCAGAAAACGCATCTATATTATTCCGGTGCGATTTGCATGCAATTTTGAGGGTTTAACATTGAAGTCTATGGACCTCAAGTTGCATCAACGTTGTGCCAAAGTAATGCAGGGACTGCTGTGAAATCGGCACGACTTGAAGTCATACAGATATGAACGGTACTCATTGGAAATAATGGGGAATGACTTGTCATGCGACTTTGCAGTCTCAAATCGCAGGACAACTCGCACAAAGTGTGAAAGGGGTCTTAGACACTCCTTTCCCGCTCTCTCCACATTGGCTCACTGGCTGTGACTGACAGCAGTGGGATCCTATAGGCTTCCGCTGCTGTCTCAGCCAATGAAGAGGGAGAGTCCCCATACAGCTGAGGCTATCGTGAACATCGCTGGATCAATGGGGGCTCAGGTAAGGTTTTTGTTACCTTCATGCATAGCAAGCATAAAGGTAAAAACCTTCAGCCTCTAAAAACACTTTTAGGCCTGGTTCACAGCTATGCAGGTTGCGATTTGCATATCCCAGGTGCATTTTGCGTTTTTCAATACACGTTTTTTAATCCATTGAAGTCCATGGAACTAAAAACCAGAAAAAAGTCCATGGCCCTTTCCAGAAAATGCCCAGATGTGAATGTGAACCATAGGAAACCCATGTTTAATGGACTGTAGTGTGTTTCTGCAAAACTGAAAACGCACTAAAAAATGCATAAGTGTGAACCAGGCCTAATTCCACATAGACTGATTTGTTGGACCATGTGGTCTGGACTGTGGTGAGGTCTGCTGAGACCACGCCACCACACTAAATGAACAATTTAATAGCAGGTGAATGAAGAGTATTCTCTGAGAGGGCCTAGAGCAGGGGTATGCAATTAGCGGACCCCCAGCTGTTGAAAAACTACAAGTCCCATCATGCCTCTGCGGGTCATGCTTGTGGCTATCAGAGTCTTGCTATGCCTCATGGGACTTGTAGTTCTGCAACATCTGGAGGTCCGCTAATTGCATATCCCTGGCCTAGAGGTTCATCCATCTTTGAGAAAATGAAATTCAAAGTAAATATAAATTTAGTTCCATATTTGGCTCTGTTTGCATTGAATTCATAGCTTAGTTCTGAGGAAGGGGGTGCGCCCCCGAAACACGTCAGCTTTTACCCTGCATTGTGTTCCGCATTGTCTCATGCAGTGTTCCTAAACGGCTTATCAGCGATGCCAGTTTGTGAGCATCCACTTGTAAACCATTTTAATTTCTATTAAATTGTCTTTGGTAATGCACTAGGTGTCTTCCTTTTTTCTTGTTTTTTCCATTGAATTCATAAGCTGTTTCAGGGCCATTTTACGAAAGGGCATTGCCCCGGGTCCACCAGTTCAGAGGGTCACCAAGGCTTACGGAGCTCAGCTCAGAAGGCCAAAATTAGGGTTGCACCGATACGTTTTTTTTTTTATCAGTGAGTACGAGTACTGATACTTGTGCTCAATTATTGGCCGATACCGGTTACCAATACCTTTGCGGTGCGATTTAAGGCCATACAAAAAGAATGGGCTAAAATCGCACTGCAAAGAATGCGGTTTCAGGCCTTCAGTTTTGAGATAACCGTGTTGTACTTTGGAAAAAAATATAAAGACCAAATCATATTTAAATGTTATCTATAGTCACAGCATACACTTTCATTTTATAACCTCAGCGATGCACAATCCAATCCAATACTTGAAAAATCTCTTTTCATGTTGCGAGTGCTGCCTGTCTGCTGGTGGTAATTTCGTCAACAAAAACGTTTTCGTCAAAAATTTCGTCAGCGGCATTTTTACAGTGATGAAAATGATACGAAAAGTACAGCATATTTTCATCCACTGACGAAAACCATGACGAAAAACAAATCCGTTTTCGTTACGGAACAAAAACTAAACGAAAATGTGAGGCAGGGACGTTTACCCTCGTGAACTAACTTCCGGTTTTCACAGAGCTCCGCCTGCTTCTGCTCCCAGCAAGCAAACAAGTTGAAGCGACTATGTGCACCGTCCGTGACTACTGCCAAAGACCAGAGTAGCACTGTGCATTACAGCCAGGCCTCACGAGTCCTGGCGAGAGTCACACTCCTGAGTCACGAGATGACCAGCGCTCAGGTCCAGAACAGAGAGCAGACAGAGCACCCACTGTGAGTGTGTAGTACATTACAATTACAGCAGGCCTGAGGCCTCCCCTCAGACCACCGTCCATCCAGAGCACTGTGTGTGCATTACAGACCTCCTCTGACCAACAGCAGTGGTATCCAGGGCACTGTGCATTACAGGCCATCTCTCAGACCTGAGACTGCCATTGAGCACTGTGCAGCATTACAGGCCTCCTCTGACCCCTGGCATCTAGAGCATTGTGTGCATTACAGGCCATCCCTCAGACCTGAGACCAACATCCAGTACCGTGCAGCATTACAGGCCTCCTCTGACCACCGGCATCCAGAGCACTGTGCAGCATTACAGGCCTCCTCTGACCACCGGTATCCAGAGCACTGTGCAGCATTAGAGGCCTCCTATGACTACCGGCATCCAGAGCCCTGTGCAGCATTAGAGGCCTCCTCTGACCACCGGCATCCAGAGCACTGTGCAACATTACAGGCCTCCTCTGACTACCAGCATCCAGAGCACTGTGCAGCATTACAGGCCTCCTCTGACCATCGGCATCCAGAGCCCTGTGCAGCATTACATGCCTCCTCTGACCACTGGCATCCAGAGCACTGTGCAACATTACAGGCCTCCTCTGACCACCTGCATCCAGAGCACTGTGCAGAATTACAGGCCACCGGCATCCAGAGCACTGTGCAGCATTACAGGCCTCCTCTGACCACCGGCATCCAGAGCACTGTGCAGCATTACAGGCCTCCTCTGACCATCGGCACCCAGAGCCCTGTGCAGCATTACAGGCCTCCTCTGACCACCGGCATCCAGAGCATTGTGCAGCATTACAGGCCTCCTCTGACCACTGGCATCCAGAGCACTGTACAGCATTATAGGCCTCTCATATCACTGTCCAGAGCACTGTGCATTACAGGCCTCCTGAGACCACTGTCCAAAGCACTGTGCAGCATTACAGGCCTCCTCAGACTATCCAGAGAGTCTAAATCTGTATCTGTGAGTTTGTTTAACTTTAACACCATAAATAATAACATATTAGAATTTTTACTCCAGGAATATATGATAGGTTTGGAAATTCTAGAGAAATGCTTAAATAATGCATTATATTTTAACTAAACCCATTTTAGGCAACTAAAATGTACTGCAGATTTAATTGACTAAATACGACTAAAGCTAAAACAGTTGCAGATAACTAAAATGGGAGTTTAGTAAAATGGTATTTTAGTCGAAAGACTAAATCTAAATTGAAATTGGCTGCCAAAATTAACACTGCTGTCTGCTGTCCATCTCTTTCAACAACTTTATGGATTCCCTGCATGCTTTGCAGCTTCTACTCCATTCTTTCCTATGGAGCCTCAGCTCCCAGAGGACACCTGTTATGAGGAAACGCGTTGGACAGAGCCACATCTGTGACGTCAACATGCACAGGTCTGCTGGTGAGGACCACAGCAGTGTTTGTGGAATTTTTATTACCACTATTAGATGGTTTTACGAATGTAAGTGTATTACTTTTTATAATAAAATTCTTTACTGGTTTACTGCACTATGAAACTTCTTCTATTCTCTGCCCATGGGCATCCGCAGAACTTTTTCGGGGGGAGGGCATCATTTTAAGGTCACCTATGCTCTGCCCCTTTTTGACAATGTCATTATCACAGTCAGAGACTGCAGACATAGTACAGGAGATGGTCGGAGACTGCAGACATGATACAGGAAATGGTCAGAGACTGCAGACATGGTACAGGAGACGGTCAGAGACTGCGTACATGGTACAGGAGATGGTCAGAGACTGCGTGCATGATACAGGAGATGGTCAGAGACTGTGTACATGGTACAGGAGATGGTCATAGGCTGCGGACATGATACAGAAGGTGGTCAGAGACTGCAGACATGGTACAGGAGAGGGTCAGAGACTGCGTACATGGTACAGGAGATGGTCAGAGACTGTGTACATGGTACAGGAGATGGTCAGAGACTGCGTACATGGTACAGGAGATGGTCAGAGACTGTGTGCATGATACAGGAGATGGTCAGAGACTGCGTACATGGTACTGAAGATGGTCAGAGACTGCAGGCATGGTACAGGAGATGATCATAGACTGCGGACAAAATACAGAAGACCGTCAGAAACTGTGGACATGTTACAGGAGATGGTCAGAGACTCGGGAACTCCTGATCTGATTCCTGATTCCAGGGGAAGTACTTGCCCCCCCTTGCCCCTACCTGCGGACGCCCATGTCTCTGCCCTCTTGTGAGATTTGTGTTGGAAGCTGTTATCTGCTCACGTTGGTTGGTCCATTGGATGTATTTTGCGGTGACACCAGCGCTGGGATTTATTGACGGGGGTCACATCTTTGTCTGCAAATCTGTGAATGAGAGCAGTGGCTCTCCCTACAAGAGCAAGTTTGATCTCTATAATTTGAGGTCAACTATATCCGGTAAGAGGAGTGATTATATGTGGGGATAGCACCTCCTGAGCATGCCCTTGTTCATCACTGAGCACTAATTGAGCACTTGGACCATTATTTGTGGATTTGGACTACTTTATGTTTATTTGTTTGGATTTTTTATGTTTTTCATTTATTATTGATCAGTATAAATTGTGTCACTGGTTTATAAAATATGATACACAAATTACATTTTTATGACATACAGTATCTCACAAAAGTAAGTACACCCCTCACATTTGTGTAAATATTTTATTCTATCTTTTCATGTGACAACACTGAAGAAATGACACTTTGCTACAATGTAAAGTAGTGAGTGTACAGCTTGTATAACAGTGTAGGGGCTCTTTCACACGGGCGGATGGTTCGGGTCTGCCTGTCAGTTTTTCCGGCGGACCCGAATGGACGCTCCATTGTCCTCTATGGAGCAACGGATGTCAGCGGTGACATGTCCATTGACACCTGATCTGCTCCGATCCACCAAACACAGACAGACGGAAACCCTATTTTCCATCTGTCTGGCGGATCGGAATGGATGAACACGGACAGGCGATCCGTGTCCATCCGATCCTCCATAGAGGAGAATGGAGCTGTGACAGGTCAGTCTCTGCAGAGTGCAGAGACTGTCCTGTCAAACGCCAGCTCAGCGGGGATAAACGGATGGATACCCGCTGAGCAGAGGAGTCCATCAAAATGGGCTCTGCTAGTGTGAAAGAGGCCTTAATTTGCTGTCCCCTCAAAATAACTCAACACACAGCCATTAATGTCTAAACCGCTGGCAACAAAAGTAAGTACACCCCTAAGTGAAAATTTCCAAATTGGGCCAAAAGTGTCAATATTTTGTGTGGCCACCATTATTTTCCAGCACTGCCTTAACCCTCTTGGGCATGGAGTTCTCCAAAGCTTCACAGGTTGGCACTGGAGTCCTCCCCTCCTCCATGACGACATCACGGAGCTGGTGGATGTTAGAGACCTTGCGCTCCTCCACCTTCCGTTTGAGGAGCCCCATAGATGTCCAATAGGGTTTAGGTCTGGAGACATGCTTGGCCAGTCCATCACCTTTACCCTCAGCTGGGTGGGGTAAGTGCGGGGCTGGCGGGGGAGCGGATTGGCAATTGATGGGGGGGGGGGGTTGGGGTGAAGAAAATCATGCCCCAGCCACCACGAAGTATTAGCTATCATAGAAAACAGAGTTTTTTCTCTTTCAGCCAGAGATGAAGAAGGAGGACTTTATCTGGGAGGGCTCTCCATTATAGTTTATATTGTATAATTGTATGTAATGTATAATTTCTTTCAAACTCCGGGCCAAGTAAACTGATATCTTCTTAGCAGGAGAAGCTCCATTAATCCAAAGAAAACTGATGTTCTGCTCCTCGAAGCCTGACCCGCACACATACCCTGATTTCATATAATGCTCCACATATTCCTCCGAGTCCACTGAAAGCCCCTAAAATTTTAATTAAACATAACAAATCGATGCAATCAGTTTATTTGTTTTTTTTTTGTGTTTTTTTTTTAACAATTTAGCACTCTCTAATGTTTCACATGCTTTGTTTGCTCATAGGATGATTTGTCTCATCAAGTGTCCTGAATTGGGGTTAGATCTCCCGAGATTGGGCACCACATGACATGAAGCATGCAGACAAGATAATGTGGGCCGCGGTCTCATGCCTGACCCATGGCCCAAACTTCCTGCAATCACTGTGTATAAAGCCGACTAGCTTCAGCAGTACAGCAGGAACCGGTCCGATTTGGAACTGTCTATGGGCAGGCTGGTTGTACTGAAGTCGATCTATTGACTGACTTAAGAACAACCAGCCTGTTCTTTTTTTTTTTTTTCTTTACATTCAAAACTGACATAAATGAGATTTTAGTGATTAGGTTTACATTTACTTTAAAGTGATATTAACCAGTTGCCAACAGCCCGCCGTGGCTTGACGGCGGCAACTTGGCTCGTTATCGCGATACGCCGTCAGGTGATGGCGACCGCAAGAACGAGTATCGTGAGCGGGGGGAGCCAGGGAGTGGGTATGGCGGACTCGATGTCCGTCGGCTACCCGCGATGGCTCTCCCACAGTGAGAGAATGGAGGTCCGTGTAAGTAAACACGGATCTCCGTTCTGACAGAGGGGGAAGGGCTGTGATCACAGGCTCCCTGTGTATGAGGGGCCGAGATCACTCACTCACCTCCCCCAGCCATCCCAGCCCCCATACAGTTAGAAAATACACAGGGAATACAGTTAACCCCTTAGAGCGCCCCCTGCAGGTTAACCCCTTCCCTGCCAGTGACATTTATACAGTAATCAGTGCATTTTCATAGCACTGATCGCTGTATAAATGCCAATGGTCCCAAAAAAGTGTCAAAATGGTCCGACATGTCTGCCGTATTATCGCAGTCCCGATAAAGATTGCAAAACGCTGTCAGGTGATGGCGGGCGTAAGAACGAGTATCATGAGTGCGCGCTCACTGTGTTCGAGGGGAGCCAGGGAGCGGGTAGGGCGGACTCGATGTCCGTCGGCTACCCGAGATGGCTCTCCCACAGTGACAGGACGGGGGTCCATGTATGTAAACACGGATCTCCATTCTGACAGAGGGGGAAGGGCTGTGATCACAGGCTCCCTGTGTATGGGGGGCCGCGATCACTCACTCACCTCCCCCAGCCAGCCCAGCCCCCATACAGTTACAACACACACAGGGAATACAGTTAAGTTAAATTAGAGCGCCCCCTGCAAGTTAACCCCTTACCTGTCAGTGACATTTATACATTGATCAGTGCATTTTCATAGCACTGATCGCTGTATAATTGCCAATGGTCCCAAAAAAGTGTCAAAATTGTCCGACATGTCCGCTGCAATATTGCAGTCCCAATAAAAATCGCAGATCGCCGCCCTTACTATAAAAAAAAAAACAAAAAAAAGAACATAAATGAATTCTCATCATTCGTAAATGCGGCAAATTTTGTGCAAACCAATCAATAAATGCCGATTGCGATTTTTTTTTTACCAAAAATATGTGGAAGAATATAAATCGGCCAAAACTGATCAATACCTTTTTTTTTTATATATTTTTTTTTCGACATGTATTATAACAAAAAGTAAGAAATATTGTTTTGTTTTTTTGGAAAATTGTCACTCTCTTTTTGTTTATAGCGGTGATCAGAAATGACACAGAGGGGATCAAACACCACCAAAAGAAAGCTCTATTTGTGGGGAAAAAAGGACACAAATTTCGTTTGGGAACAACGTCGCACGACCGCGCAATTGTCAGTTAAAGCGACGCAGTGCCGAATCGCAAAAAGTGCTCTTGTCCTAAAGGGGGAAATCCTTCCGGGGGTGAAGACTGATTTTTTTTTTGTTTTAAAAATAACAAACGTTATACTTACCTGCCCTGTGTAATGGTTTTGCACAGAGCAGCCTCGATCCTCCTCTTCTCGGGTCCCCTGCCGACGCTCCAGACCCCTCCCTCTTATGAGGGCATAGGCTCTCCAGCTGATGCTCTGTCTGTCCATTCAGACACAGACCTTGGCCTGGCTCCGCCCCCCCACTCTCTTCTCATTGGCTCGCTGGCTGCGATTGACAGTAGCGGGAGCATAGGAGGGCGCAGTCTATTGCATTAGGGCGTGCACCCCAAAGCTTAAACACACATGCATGGTGTGGGAGATTAGCTCGTGGGGATCACTTTTCAGGGGAAAAGATCCAGCATGGATGTCAGTTTCTTTAAAGTCTGGAGGCTTGCCAGGTTTATTATTTCAGGTTTGCAAGATCAAAAGAGAAACAGAAAACAAAACCTCGCCGTCTGGTGCTACACTAAACAAAGAGATTCCTCTCTATACAGTGTGGGGCTGTCCTCGACACCCACAAAACATAAGCACAGTGCAAACCTTGTTCTTAGAGTCCAAATTATCACACGGAGCTCTGAGCTTTCTCCCTCGGAGATCCAGGATAGAGCTCCCCTCTGTTCTCTTCCTGATCATTAACTGCAGGTGGAGAGGGGTTTGAGTGGACCAGAAAGCTCTGCCACGGATGCCGGCAAAACCCGGGTCGGACTCACGCTAGTCGCCTCAAAATGATCGCATGCGAGGCGACAAGTATCGCCCGTCCATTGTAGTGCCTGTCGCATAAGTGGGTCTTCTTACAGCCTAGGCCATCTTTATGAAGAGCAACAATTCTTTTTTCAAGATCCTCAGAGAGTTCTTTGCCACGAGGTGCAATGTTGAACTTCCAGTGACCAGTATGAGAGAGTGAGAGCGATAACACCAAACACCCAGTGGTGTATCATCCATGGGTGCAGGGTGTTCACTGAACACGGGCCCTGAGGGGTGGGGGGCCCACTGTGCTCTGACCCACACTGCACCCATGGATGATCTCTCCCTGGTTGACAGCCGGGGATGATTGGTGCGGTGTGGGCTTGCACATGGGCCCACTAATTTCATGATACGCCCCTGCAAACACCGCTGCTGTGTCTCAGCCAATCAGGAGACAGCCGAGGAACTCGTGGACATTGCTGGACAGAGATGGGGCTCAGGTAAGTATTAGGGGGTGCAGAGGGCGGTTGCAGCACACAGAAGGTTTTTTTTTTTATCTTAATGCATAGAATACACCTTCTGCCTTTACAACTCCTTTAAACATGAACAGTGTCAGCAGAGCAGTGGACGGAGGGAGTCGTTTTTTTACTTTTATTACTTTATTTATTTTTTTTTTTTTTTTAAATGTTAGGAGCCCTGTTTGTGGGCTTTGGTGAGATATCAGGGGCCTAAACAGACCCCTTATGTCTCACTTTTGAGACAGAGAAAGGGACTGAGGACAGAGATTCCCCATCCCCTTTCTCTGTGCTAAGCGGCTGCCTGTTCACAAACTAAGGCATAGTAAACACAGTTAAGAATGAACACAGTGAGTGATCAGCACCGATCACTCACTATGTTCATTTACAAAAAGAAGGGGCGGTAAATGACACATTTACAAGCCCGTTCCCCCGCTCTTCATCCTGAAACATCCCTTGCAGCAGTAGCTGTCAGGAGAGGAGGGAAGACAGCAGCGCTGCAGGGAGGGGGACACGGAGTATGGCAATCTGTCCACACAGGCACACCCAGCACACCCTGTGCACATGCCTATGAGCAGGAGTGGCTCCCCCTGCTGTCTCAGCCAAAGAGGAGGCAGAGGCCCTGGAGAGCCGCTGCTCTCGTGCTCATTGCTGGATCGGGATGGAGCTCAGGTAAGTATTAGTGGGGCTGAGGGGGCTGCTGCACACAGAAGGTTTTTTACCTTCATGCATTCTATAAAACCTTAAGCCTTTACAACCACTTTAAGCTCCTCTCCTTTGCAGTTGGGCTTCCCCTGTACTGTAAGGGTAAATGCACATTTATGTCTGGGGTACCAAGAGAACAAAAAGCAGTTTTACTTACTTGATCCCTGCACCTCCAGCAGGGGGAGCTACAACTTGTGGAGGTCCCTCTGCATCTTCATGTCCAATGCAGGGCTATAAGAATTGTACTTAATGCTATGCTATGGAGCATAGGAGAGAAGAGGCTGTGGATGCAGCAACATGGTGGGGGGGGGGGGGGGTTGCCTGTA
>BLSH010248211.1:119792-148449 GCA_018402905.1 Glandirana rugosa | reverse complement strand
GCATCCGCGTGTCTCCCATGGAGGTCTGCTGTGTTTACAGGGAGAACTCCCGATACTTTGGGGGGGGGGGTGGACTTGGCGCACAATGAGAAAGATGGAGAAGATCTGATACGAGTCCAGCACAAAAATGAATTTCATACGTTTACTTGTATGTCCGCCGTGATTAATGGAGCGGATTATTTGATTCTTAGCGCTCAAAGTTTACAGACGTTCTGTCCCAATTATTTTCTGACAAAAGCAAAAACATCAACCTCTCCGGTCATTTCCTCCGATTGCAACCAAGACAAAGATCTGGCCAGAGGACGTCTCAAGGAGGGAAGAGGAACTCCGTTCTCTGTTTTATGTACCAAGTGGACATGTTATCAGAAATACACTCAATGACCACCTTGATAGTAGTGGGTTGGACCTCCTTTTGCCTTCATTCTTCATGGCATAGATCCAACAAGGTGTTGGAAACGTTCCTCAGAGATTTTGCTCCATAGTGACAATGATGGCATCATGCAGTTGCTGCAGATTTGTTGGCTGCACATCCATGATGCCAATCTCCCAATCCACCACATTGGATTGAGATCTGGTGAGTGTGGAGGCCATTGGATGAGATGGGGTGAGTGTGGAGGCCATTGGATGAGATGGGGTGAGTGTGGAGGCCATTGGATGAGATGGGGTGAGTGTGGAGGCCATTGGATGAGATGTGGGGAGTGTGGAGGCCATTGGAGTGCAGGGACCTCATTGTCCAGTGGTGAGATGATTGGAGCTTTGTGACATGGTGCATTATCCTGCTGGAAGGAGCCATCAGAAGATGGGGACACTGTAGTCATAAAGGGGTGGACATGGTCAGCAACAATACTCAGGCGGGCCGTGGCGTTTAAACGACGCTCAATTGGTACTAAGGAGCCCAAAGTGTGCCAAGAAAATATCCCCCACACCATTACACCACCACTACCAGCCTGAACCGGTGATAAAAGGCAGGATGGATCAATGCGCCAAATTCTGACCCCACCATCTGAATGTCACAGCTAAAATAGAGACTCATCAGACCAGGCAACGTTTTTCCAATCTTCTATTGTCCAGTTTTGGTGATCCTGTGCCAATTGTAGCCTCAGTTTCCTGTTCTTAGCTGACAGGAGTGGCACCCGGTGTGGTCTTCTGCTGCTGTAGCCCATCTGCTTCAAGGTCCGATGTGTTGTGCGTTCAGAGATGGTATTCTGCATACCTTGGTTGTAACGAGTGGTTATTTGAGTTACTGTTGCCTTTCTATCATCTGGACCAGTCTGTCCATTCTCATCTGACCACTGACATCAACAAGGCATTTTCCTCCACACAACTGCCGCTCACTGGATATTTTCTCTTTTTCGGACCATTCTCTGTAAACCTGAGAGATGGTTGTACATGAAAATCCCAGTAGATCAGCAGTTTTTGAAATACTTAGACCAGCCCACCTGGCACCAACAACCGGTAATGAGTTCAATAGGATGCTTCAGAATACGTACCTCCTTTCCTCCAATGCCAGTCAATTGCGGAGGGTGGGGGAGGTTTGTATGCTTGGAGGTTTACTTGTATCCGGAGTCCAAGTTGTAGCATATTTGTCATGATGGATGACTGAGGCCGGGTTCACATACTGTATGTGCGGTCGCAGTTCCCAGCATGGGATCCCGTGTGTCCCTGTTCACCAGTTCAGGTGCAAATTTGGTCCAAATTTTTGCCTGAATTCTCACCTGCACCTGACCCAAAGACGCACAGGACCCTTTTGGAATGCGGACCGTGGCTGCCCTGGACCTGTGTGAAGCGGCTCTATTGCGAGCCGGGCACACTCGCATGTCATGCGAATTGGATGTGGGGAAACCCTCATCCAATCTGCACATATGTGAACCCGGCCTGAGGGTGATTTTTTATTTTAGTGCAACCATTTTTCACTTAAGATGAATCTCTTTTGATTTCTAAATTACAATAAAAAAATAAATAAACAAAAACGTGTGTCCTTGGCCTGTTTCCTGGAATAACATTTCCCTTTCTTCTTCTTGTCTGGCTCATTAGCTTTGCTCTAGTTTGGTTAAGACGCAGTCTCAGGGTTTGGTTAGGATGCAATCTTATTGTTCGGTTAGGGTGTCAAGTTATGCACCTCCTCATATAGCCCTGACCAGAGTGGCCCGTCCATTAAGGGATGCATGGGTGCCGCCCCCTATCCTCGCCACCCCCTATATGCTAAATGGATAGATGCATGCATAGCATGCATCTATCCATGGCCACCGCGCCCACCCCCTATTCATGCGTCTGGCCCCTTTCGGTGGTGGATGCTGTATACCCCTATCTGGTCTGGTGATGCTGTATATACCCCTATCTGGTGATGCTGTATACCCCTCTCTGGTGATGCTGTATATACCCCTCTCTGGTGATGCTGTATACCCCTATCTGGTGATGCTGTATACCCCTCTCTGGTGATGCTGTATATACCCCTATCTGGTCTGGTGATGCTGTATATACCCCTATCTGGTGATGCTGTATACCCCTATCTGGTGATGCTGTATATACCCCTATCTGCTAATGCTGTATACCCTACCTGGTGATGCTGTATACCCCTATCTGTTAATGGTGTATACCCCTATCTGGTGATACAGTATATACTCTATCTGGTGAGGCTGTATACCCCTATCTGGTGATGCTGTATTCTCCTATCTGGTGATGCTGTATATACCCTTATCTGATAATACTGTATATACTCTTATCTGGTGATACTGTATACCCCTATCTGGTGATGCTGTATATACCCCAATCTGCTGATGCTGTATACCCCGATCTAGCGATGCAGTATATACTCTATCTGGTGATGCTGTATACCCCTATTTGGTGATGCTGTATACCCCTATCTGGTGATGCTGTATACCCCCATCTAGCGATGCAGTATATACTCTATCTGGTGATGCTGTATACCCATATCTGGTGATGCTGTATTCCCCTATCTGGTGATGCTGTATATACCTTTATCTAATAATGCTGTATATACTCTTATCTGGTGATACTGTATATACCACAATCTGCTGATGCTGTATACCCCTATCTGCTGATGCTGTATACCCCTATCTAGCGATGCAGTATATACCCTATCTGGTGATGCTGTATACATCTATCTGGTGATGCTGTATACTCCTATCTAGCGATGCAGTATATACTCTATCTGGTGATGCTGTATACACCTATCTGGTGATGCTGTATACCCCTATCTAGCGATGCAGTATATACTCTATCTGGTGATGCTGTATACCCCTATCTGGTGATGCTGTATACCCCTATCTGGTGATGCTGTATACCCCCATCTAGCGATGCAGTATATACTCTATCTGGTGATGCTCTATACCCCTATCTGGTGATGCTGTATTCCCCTATCTGGTGATGCTGTATATACCTTTATCTAATAATGCTGTATATACTCTTATCTGGTGATACTGTATATACCACAATCTGCTGATGCTGTATACCCCTATCTGTTGATGCTGTATACCCCTATCTGGTGATGATGTATACCCCTATCTGGTGATGCAGTATATACTCTATCTGGTGAGGCTGTATACCCCTATCTGGTGATGCTGTATTCTCCTATCTGGTGATGCTGTATATACCCTTATCTGATAATACTGTATATACTCTTATCTGGTGATACTGTATACCCCTATCTGGTGATGCTGTATATACCCCAATCTGCTGATGCTGTATACCCCTATCTAGCGATGCAGTATATACTCTATCTGGTGATGCTGTATACATCTATCTGGTGATGCTGTATACCCCTATCTAGCGATGCAGTATATACTCTATCTGGTGATGCTGTATACCCCTATCTGGTGATGCTGTATACCCCTATCTGGTGATGCTGTATACCCCTATATGGTGATGCTGTATTCCCCTATCTGGTGATGCTGTATATACCCCTATCTGATAATGCTGTATATACTCTTATCTGGTGATACTGTATACCCCTATCTGGTGATACTGTATATACCACAATCTGCTGATGCTGTATACCCTACCTGGTGATGTTGTATACTCCTATCTGCTGATGCAGTATACCCCTATCTGGTGATGCTGTATACCCCTATCTGGTGATGCTGTATTCCCCTATCTGATGATGCTGTATATACCCCTATCTGATAATGCTGTATATACTCTTATCTGCTGATGCTGTATACCCTATCTGGCAATGCTGTGTACCCTATCTGGCGATGCTGGGCTCTATACTCCTGACACAGTGGGTGGAATCTATAAGGGGTGGGGCATCTGAGAAGTGGGAGGGGTAAAAAAGGAAGGGTGGTGTCTGGCACCCCCCCTAATCCTAAAATGTCATCAGCCGCCACTGGCCCTGACCTCTTTTCAAAGTATATTTTGGTTAATGTTCCTGGTGTGCAATCACCTAGGACATTAAGCGATTGTAAGTTTGAAAATTGTATGCATCGCGTTACTCCAAAAATTGGGCAATGACTGACCACAAAGGCCACTTACACGCTATGGCCAGGGGAGTACCTACAGGGGTCGCAGGGGTTACCATTGGGACCCGGCCCCATGCTCTAGGGGGCCTGTGTGGCCCCACTGTACAACTGGATAGGAGGGCAGTGGGGGCGGCAGCATGTAAAGGAACCGATCCCTCCATGTAGCCGCTGAATGCCCGCTTCTCCTCCTCTCCCTCCCGCAAACATTTAGCAGCTGCAGGAGGGAAATGGAGGGCATTGGTTGATCTACCTGCCGCCCCCTCCCCCTCCCTATCCCTGTGTGCTTTCCTGGACCCAACCCCTCCTCCACAGCATCTGTCAGATTTGAGAACGGGGAAGGGGCCCGTAAATCCTTGTCTTAGGCTCCATTCACACCTGAGCATTCCAAAATAGTGGCAAAACATGGGACGAGTTTGCAATGCCATTACTGCTGACACCCCAGTCGCTGTGTGATTTTGCGGCGGTTTTCGCACAATAAATCAAGCTGCAATCGTGGCAAAATTGCAACGCATGAAGCTTGTCACTCAAAAAGGAGCAGGAGTTTCTTCTGGGCGACAGCATTGCGCATTGCGATTTGACATAATCAGAGTGCCATAAAAAGTAATGGCATCACAAACGCATCCCTCATTTTGCCACAATTCTGGAATGCCCAGGTGTGAATGGAGCCTTAGTAAATAGAGTCAGTGATCCATACCGATCACTTACTTTGTTTTTTTCATAGCTGGGGCATAGTAAACTGTGTTTACTATGCTTCATTTTTGAATGAACGGTAAACTCTGTACAGAGCTATTCCTGTCCATTCATTCTGTGCAGCTGAGGCTGCAGGGAAAGGGAGTGATGAATCTGTCCTCAGTCCCTTTCTCTGTCTCAAAAGTGGGACACCAGGGGTCTATTTAGACCCCTGATATTTCACCAAAGCCCCCCAATGGGGGTCCTAAAAAATATGTAAAAAATAAACAAATATAAAATTGTAAAAAATACAATAAAATAAAATGGTAAATAAACAACAAAAAAAAAAAAAACTACTGAAACCAGTGGCAGAACTACCAGGGTCACACTTGTGACTGGACGCTGGCGTTCCGCCACTATGGGGTAACCCCAAGATGGCAAGAAGGTGGCCTGCTGTGGGACCATAATAGAGGGTCCCACAATGGGAGTAAAGGGCCCCGGAATCAGTGGGGAGGGCCCCGGTCAGGTGCCAAGGGGGGCCCTTCATGGTTTCTTGCACCAGGGCCCTGAAGGTTCTAGTTACACCTCTGGCTATGGCCAAATGTTTGTGGACACTTCACACCTATATGAGGTTTCGATTGTTTTGGGCAATCCTTGCCTATGATTTGAGACATCTAATTCCAAAACCATGGCCATTATTATGAAGTTGGTCCTCCCTTTGTGGCTATAACATCCTCCACTTTTCTGGGAAGGCTTTCTACAAGGTTTTGGAGTGTCTGTGGGATATTGTGTTAATTTTTTTCGGTTGGGTTCTAGACAACACATACAGGAATGAAGCATTCTTAACAGTCAGGGACTTTTAGGGTTTCGTACTGAGACACACAGACTATTAAGTTCCATAACAGATACAGAATTTTAATATAACAATACAAAATGTAAAATTCAATTGATATCAATTGCATAGATACTTCCACATTACATAATTATCCTATTAAAACCATAAAAGGTTCCACACAAATAGAAGTTGACGCTTGTATGTTCCCGCTGACTTGACCCTACACGTTTCGCAGCCCAAAACGCTGTTTCTTCAGGCACATCGTGGGAGCATCACTAAGTTAGTTAAACGCAGAGCATGCAAGAACCCCAAAAACTCCACCAGGCATTCACATATTGTTTAAAACTCTGAATATAGCCCCACAGTCCACAAGGGCTTTGCTGCTTAACTGCAGACAGGAAACTGTATTCTGGAAAAAGACATAGAGCATACCATAGATGAAGCTACATACAGGCAATCCCCGGGTTACAATCAAGATAGGGACTGTAGGTTTCTTCTTAAGTTGAATTTGTTTGTAAGTCGGAACAGGGACATTTTTTAAGAGTAGCTTCAGCCAAAAAAATATATTTTTAAGCTTTGTGGATAGCACAGGGAAGGGTTAACACCCCTGTAATGTTTGTTTTGCTGTCTATTTTTCTGTTCAGAAGATTTCACCTCACTTCCTGTCCCAATGATAATTGGATGTTGAAAATGTTGGGTTGTTGTGGAAACAAACCTTGGTGATAAAGTATCAGTGGAGACATCTTTTTCCCATAATAACTCTTACAGGAGTGAATTTCCCTTCCTAGGGGGAGATTTCCTCTCACTTCCTGTTGTCTCCCTCCATTTGTAAGTAGGAGTCGTTCGCAAGTGGGATGTTTGTAACTAGGGGACCGTCTGTACTTATTAACACTGCCATCTACTGGCTGAAGAACATTTCTCTACTTAATACTGATGCACAGTAGTTGTTGCACAAAATACACAGAAATGATGGTCCACTGAATCTCCACCAAACGGGTGGGAGATGGTATTTGAGGCACTTGACTATACAGGGAGGAGATGGAGGCTGCAACCTGTCCGACCACCATGGCAAGTGTTATGCAGTCCAGTACACATTGGAGAGCTCAGTAAAGCAGCATGAGGTTGGGTACTGATTCTGGAAGAGAAGATCTGGCTCACAATGGTCATTCCAATTCACACCAAAGTTGTTCAGTAGGGTTGAGGTCAGGACACAAGTTCCTCCACACCAAACTGGTCAAACCATGCATTTATGGAGCTGGCTTTTTACACAGGGGCACAGTTATGCTGGAACAGAAAAGTCTCTTTACCAAACTTTTACCATAAGGTTGGAAGAGCACAGTTGTCTACAATGTCTTTGGAGGTTGTCTGTGGGAATCCGTGCCCGTTTGTGAGGTCAGATATTGATGCTGGATGAGAAGACCTGTCTCACAATCATTGCTCAAATTCACCTCAAAGGTTTCTAATAGGGTTGAGGTTGGGATTCTTGAGGCCACTTGAGGTCCTCTACACCACACTCATCAAGCCAAGCCATGCCTTTATGGAGCTGGCTTTGTACACAGGGTCATGGTGGAACAGAAAGGGTCTTCACCAAACTGTTACCACAAGGCTGAAAGAGAAAAAAGTAATATATTTGTTTGCTGTAGCATGAACTTCACTAGAAAGACCTGAACTCAAGCAATTATAAGGGGGGTCCACATCTGGTGGAAAACTGGAGCACTCAGAATCTGGTTCAATCAGCTTCTAGCTTCAGCTTGTTCATTTAAGCCTTGAAAATAAAACCTGGAAGCTGATTCTATTCAGAGCTGCACCAGATTTTGTACGCTCCAGTTTTCGTAAACCCCTCCGTAGTGTGCTTCTTCATCCGATCCAATGGCAGTGGTTCAACTAACAATCACTCGTGAAATGTGGACATATTGTAGACTTGTTTATCACACAGAGACAACGGATTCTGTGGAGCTCATTGTCCGGGGCATCCAGTTCATATTTCTGATATACAACGTAGCACCTGCAGGAGCTTCACATATCTGAAGATCGGGATGTGATGAACACATTGTGCCCTGAGATGAGGAACAAGATATGACTCTCCACGGGCGGCAGATATTAACAGCTCAATGATCCCCTTTAAAGTGCAGTTTATTCGGCATTAGGGGCACGATGACCGGGTCCTTATGAACCGATACAGATCGCGTTGAGCACATTCTCCTGAGATACAATAATAACAGATGAGTTGCTGCTTTTATAGCACAGACGTGTGAGATTTAAATCTTCCAGTTTCTGAGAGCCGATGGTCCTCTTTGGGAAGGAGGTGTGATTGATGGAATCTCTAACTTAGTTATATTTAGCTTACTGTGTGCGTTGTGTATAACCAACTGCCATTTTAAAAAAAAAATGATATACTGTTTGTATATTATCCCTTCAACTCAGCGCTAATGCTTTAATCCTGTTCAGCTATTTCTTGTGCTTTGAATACTCCTGGAACTCTGTACAGTAAAACCTCGGATTGAGAGAAACTTTTTTTTAACCACTTGCTTACCGGGCACTTAAATCCCCCTCTTACCCAGACCAGCTTTCGGCGCTGTCGCATTTTAAATGACAATTACGCGGTCCTGCCACGCTGTACCCAAACTAAATTTGCGTCATTTTTTTCCCCACAAATAGAGCTTTCTTTTGGTGGTGTTTGATCACCTCTGTGGTTTTTATTTTTTGCGTTATAAACAAACAAAGAGCGACGATTTTGAAAAAAGAACAATATTTTTTACTTTTTGCTATAATAAATATCCAAAATAAAAAAAAAATATATATATAAAAAATATTCATCAGTTTTGGCCGATTTATATTCTTCTACATATTTTTGGTAAAAAAAAAATGCAATCAGCGTATATTGATTGGTTTGCACAAAAGTTATCGCGTCTACAAACTATGGAAATTGATTTATGGCGTTTTTTATTATTTTTTACTAGTAATGGCGGCGATCTGCGATTTTTATCAGGACTGCGATATTGCAGCGGACATGTCGGACATTATTGACACTTTTTTTGGGACCAATAACATTTATACAGCGATCAGAAATTTAAATGTCCACTGATTACTGTATAAATGTCATTGGCAGTGAAGGGGTTAACTGTGTTCCCTCATTGTGTTCTAACTGTATGGGGGCGGGGCTAACAGGGACATAACAGATCTCACTGATCCCAATCACAGGGATCAGTAGATCTGCTATGTCCCCCTTCATAGAATGGAGAACCACTGTGTATACATTGGCAGTTCCCCGTTCTGCTGCTCTTACAGAAGATTGCGGGTCTCCAGAGGACATTAAGTCTGTCCGACCCGCGGGCACGCCCACGCAGTGTGCGGCGGCCGCGAGGGAGCACCGCCGCCAGCTGTGAGTGCGCATGGGGGGCCCGCAAAGCGGCGGACGTCCATGGACGTAACCCCCGGCAATCCAGATCCATGCTGTAACCGTCTTTCGGCTATAGCGCGGATCTGGACTGGTTAATTAATTTCTACTTGATATACAAGCGATGTCTTGATATACAAGCGATGTCTTGATACACAAGTAGCGTCACATCACAACTGAGTATAAAAGAGAAGCGAGGCGCCTCTAAGTGTAGCAATATGGTTACATTAAGGCTGGGTTCACACTGGAGACGGCTCCGGCACACAGCAGGGGTCCGGTGCGCCCGGGTTCACAATTTCAGGTTCAATTTCAGCCCGGATTTTTGGCTGAATTCAGACCTGGAAGTGACCAAAAGACGCACAGGGCTCCTGCGCAAATTCGCACCAGAGTCGCTCCGGAGATATGTGTAGAGAGCCGGTCACAATCTCCTGCTGTCGCGAATTGGATGCGGGTTCTCCGCATTCAATTCGCAATGGTGTGAACCCAGCCTTAATGAAGGTACAACATTTAGCAACTCACATGGCTGATGATTAAAAAAGGCACATCTAAGTACGCAGGCACCCGGGGTAAAGCTGTCCACATGGACCGTCTTCCGCACCGCCATCAACGTCATCCCTTCCACATTGCGCTCCACTTCAAGCCTCACGTTCAGATCGCTCTGCTGCAGGGGAGTCTTCCCGATCACGATTGCAGATTGACAGCGGGTGAGAGCCGGTGTTATGTCAATATAGCCAATTCATCAAGATCTGCAATCACGTCACTTCCAGTTGCTGTAAACCGTCCGTAATTGGAGATTTTAACGACTTGGCGTTTTGACACCACACCGGGAACCTTAAACACTCCGGTACACTGTATTATGAGCGGATATTCTTAGTCTACTCCGATACTAACCAACAAAATGGCCGACAACTTTTGCCTCGTTACCCGCTGACGTGTCAAAAAAGCTACGTCTTCATGTACCGGAGTGTTTACGGTTCCCGGTGTTGTGTCAAAACGCCAAGTCGTCAAAAACTCGGAAGTGACGTAAATGGAGATCTTGATGAGTTGGCTATATTTTATTTATTTATTTGAGGTACTTATATAGTGCTGTTAATTTACGCAGCACTTTTATATATATATTGTACACTCACATCAGTCCCTGTCCTCAAGGAGCTTACAATTTAACCCAGCCTTTCTCAACCTTTTCAACACAGAGGAACCCTTGAAATAATTCTCCGGTCTCGGGGAACCTCTGCTAAAAATTAAAAATCTACAACTCCTGATACATTGGTGTGATGTTCAATGGGAAGAATGCTCCTTACACTTGTGGTCATTGGGAAGAATTCCCCCCTTACAGGTAGCTAAAAAGATCAATGATGTCATTGGGAATTTATCTGAGAGGTAGAAATTGACCATTGCTCAAGGAACCCCTAGCAACCCTGATCTAAGGTCCCTGTTTCACATTCATATACTAGGGCCAATTTAGATAGGAAACCGGAGTACCCAGAGGAAACCCATGCAGGCACAGGGAGAACATTCAAACTCCAGGCAGGTAGTGTCGTGGTTGGGATTCGAACCAGCGACTGCTTTGCTGCTAGGTGAAAGTGCCACCCACTACACCACTGTGCCACCCATATTGACATAACACCGGCGGTGCGGAGGACGGTCCATGTGGACAGCTTTACCCCAGATGCCTGCATACTTAGTTGTGCCTCTTTTAATCATCAACCAGGTGAGTTTCATTAAATGTAACCACATTGCTACACTTAGAGGCGCCTCTCTTCTCTTTTATACTCTGCAGCTCCTGCTAGATTTTGCTTCTAATCCCCTTGTGGAGGCGGCCATTTGTGGATGGACATTTTATGGTCACACAACAATCACATTGCTATAAGATTTTTATATGGACTATAAACTGAAAGACTTGTGAATAAATGGTTGTGGAACGAATCATCTGAGTTCCCATTATTTCTTATGGGGAAATTCGCTTTGATATACAAGTGCTTTGGATTATAAGCATGTTTCCGGAACGAATTATGCTCGCAATCCAAGGTTTTACTGTAAAGCCAAAAGGCTAATATTGTAGCCTCAGGTGTCCCCTGCCAGCCTCCATCCTGCTCACAGGAATAATGAGATGCTAGTGCGATGGCAGACGTCGCATGTGATTCGCAGCGCATCGCTGTTCACACCACATGCAATGTTCGTGCGATGCAATTTCAGCCATACAGATAGTATGGCTGAAATCGCATCACATTCGGACCGAACTCGCACAGGACCCTTTTTTGGGTCCTGGAAACAAACAGTGCTCTTCCTCCTCTCCCAGATAGAAACATTCAGCACTCCCCAGAAATATATGACCTCTTTTCTCAAAGAAGGTCAAAATCGCATAAGGTAAGTATATCACCGGATATATAACATGCACTCTGTCCACCAACGAAGTCCTTTGCCTCTGGCTGGATGGATAACATCCTCCCCTGTAAATGCTCCTGTGTGTGCCTCATTCACAAGGGGAAGATGTAAAGGAATCCCTCATAGTGTAATATGTTCAAATTTTATTAACCACTTCAACCCCGGAAGGATTTCCCACTTTAGGACCAGAGCACTTTTTGCGATTCGGCACTGCGTCGCTTTAACTGACAATTGCGCAGTCGTGCGGCGTTGTATCCAAACCAAATGTGCGTCCTTTTTTTCCCCACAAATAGAGCTTTCTTTTGGTGCTATTTGATCCCCTCTGCGTCATTTCTGATCGCTGCTATAAACAAAAGAGAGCGACAATTTTGCAAAAAAAAACAAAATTTCTTACTTTTTGCTATAAAACTTATCCCCCCAAAAAAATATCAGTTTTGGCCGATTTATATTCTTTCTCCTATTTTTGGTAAAAAAAATATCACAATCGGCGTTTATTGATTGGTTTGCGCAAAAGTTGCCGCGTTTACAAATGATGAGAATTCATTTATGGGGTTTGCGGTGAACTGTGATTTTTAGCGGTACTGCGATATTGCGGAGGACATGTCGGACCATTTTGACACTTCTTTGGGACCCTTGGCAGCTATACAGCGATCAGTGCTATTAAGATGCACTGATTACTGTGTAAATGCCATTGGCAGTGAAAGGGTTGGCTGGGGGAGGAGAGTGATTGCGCCTCTCATATACAGGGAGCCTGTGATCACAGCCCTTCCCCCTCTGTCAGAATGGAGATCCATGATTACATACACGGACCCCCATTCTGTCACTTCGGGGGGGGGGTGATCCCGGGAGATCGAGTCCGCCCTACCCACTCCCTGACCCCCCCGGAACACAGTGCACAATCTCGCAGCCGCCGCCAGGTGACGGCAGTTTGCAATAATGAGCCAAGTTGCCGCCGTCAAGCCACGGCGGGCTGTCGGCAACTGGTTAAAAAAACATTCAAATTGCAATTACATCATTCAAAAGTATATCAGGCATTTAATCAGACTAAGAACGCCAATTTGCATTCCACCTGTGCTCTACCAACTGGAAGTGGTGTGTCTCGCAAAGTCCTGCCCTATGCGTTTCGTCAGCAACGGCTGAATATTATTATTATATTATAGTATATTATATATATATTGTAGTATAATATCTCCAACAATGCAGTTTGGTTTTTACCAAAGACGCAGCAGAATACATTTTGTTCTAAATTTAAGAAGAAATTTGATTTTATTGGATATGTTTTATATCAGAAAGTAGAAACTATCTTTTTTTTTTTTTTTTTTTAATTTTTGGTATTATTTTTCATTTATATAATTCAAAATAAAAACCCCAGCAGTGATTAAACTCCACCAAAAGAAAGCTGTATTTGTGTGGAAGAAATGATATAAATGTCATTTGGGTACAGCGTTGCATGACGGGGCAATTTTCAATTAAAGTAGCGCAGTGCTGAATAGCAAAAAAGGTGCCCTGGCCATGAAGGGGATAAAACCCTCCAGTGGTCAAGGGTTTAAAAATTATGTTTGCTATTAACATTTGATTTTTTAGTGAATGGACTTTCCCGAATGAAAATGTCATTCATTATCAGAGATTTGTTTATTTAAGAAAAAGTTTCCATGCTACTCCTCCAAATTTCCTAGTGCGACCCGGAGAAGAGAGGACAGACGGAAGGGTCGTCATGACTAAGGGAGGAACAGGTCAGAGAAGGGGTAAAGGTAGTTTAGTGTGGTAGGGGTGCACCTTACCTCAGTGTTTCTCAACTCCAGTCCTCAAGGTGCCCCAACAGGTCATGTTTTCAGGATTATCCTCAGACGAAACGGCTGTGGTAATTACTAAGGCAGGGAAGCTGATCAAATCTCTCGTGCAAAATAATGGAGGGTTGAGAAACACTAGCTTACCTGATTGGAGGCTAAGGGTCAGATGGGTAGGGTGGAGTCGCAAGGTGGTCCAGTGCAAGGGTTGATGGGTAGTCATTCTGGAAAGTTGAGGCAACGAGAAGACTTTCCCTCCATCCTGCCTTGTATTCTGGGTTTATGGTATGTTCTGGGTTGGGGGACAGTTTTTGTGTTACACATTTTTATAATAAAAAAAATGGCACTAGGGTCACATCAGCTTGTGGGTCAGGGGGTCTTTGGGGGGGTCACCATATTGTAAAAGAATTGGGGGGCCATCTAGGGTATGGTGCTCCCACCTGGTTAGTTGTTGATGGTTCTCCCAGGAGCTAGGTCCCCTGGGGGAAAGTCTAAAATGTGTAAATTGCAACATCTCCATGGCACGTGGCTGAGGACATGGTCGATTATGGTCATGAAATGTGCCTTAAGGATGCCCAAAGACCGTCTTCTCCTGGTTGCAAAATCGGTTGGTGAAATTGCTCTATTTCTGTTATTTATTCATTTGTTAATAAAATGTCTGCTGTGGCCATTTAAACACACGTCACGCAGATTTGTGTCTTTATTATAAGTTCAAGGATCGAAGGTTGACGAATAGAGTTGAGCGAACCCGTGGATGTTCAGGTTCGGTGGGTTCGACCGAACTTCGGAAAAAAGTCCGGGTTCAGACCTGAACTTGACCCGAACTTTACCCCGAACCCCATTGAATTCAATGGGGACACGAACTTTTCGGCACAAAAATTACTGTAAAAGATTCCTCGAAAGTACTAGAGGGCTGCAAAATGCTTTTAGAACAATAATCTGTCCCTTACAGCAACAGCAGGAACCTGACCCTATAGGAGTAGAAGATGATTTTAGAATAATAATCTGTCCCTCAAAGTAGTAGACTCTACCTAGTCCAGTCAGATCTTTCTGTAATGCAGGATGAGATCTGCAATCTGTCCCTAAAAGCAGTAGTAGTAGTAATCTCTACCTATCTATCTATCTGCACTCTGTCCCTCAAAGCAGTAGTAGTAGTAATCTCTACCTATCTATCTATCTGCAATCTGTCCCTAAAAGCAGTAATAGTAGTAATCTCTACCTATCTATCTATCTGCAATTTGTCCCTAAAAGCAGTAGTAGTAGTAATCTCTACCTATCTATCTATCTGCAATCTGTCCCTAAAAGCAGTAGTAGTAGTAATCCCTACCTATCTATCTATCTGCAATCTGTCCCTAAAAGCAGTAGTAGTAGTAATCCCTACCTATCTATCTATCTGCAATCTGTCCCTAAAAGCAGTAGTAGTAGTAATCTCTACCTATCTATCTATCTGCAATCTGTCCCTAAAAGCATTAGTAGTAGTAATCTCTACCTATCTATCTATCTGCAATCTGTCCCTCACAGCGCCGGCAGCATCCTCTCCCTACACTACCCAGAGAGCATATGACATGCAGCACTGTGACTCCAGCCTCATATAGAGGCTGGGTCACATGATGCACTGGCCAATCACAGCCATGCCATTAGTAGGCATGGCTGTGATGGCTTCTAGGGAAAATCAGTGAAACGCTTGTTGTTTGGCTGCCCTGCAGCTATTCAACATGCGTGATCAAATACCCGAACCCAGAACCCGAACCCAAACTTTTTTTCAAATGTCTGGGTTCGGGTCCGAGTCACGGACACCCCAAAGTTCGGTACGAACCCAAACTTTACAGTTCGGGTTCGCTCAACTCTATTGACGAATCCTCTGGTCATTCCACTGCAGTCGAAAATGAACATCAATTTGACCCCACTAGCAATTGGAAAATCAAACAAATATTCTGACAACAAAAATAATTTGAATGAAATTCTACTAGCATTTGGCCAGCTTTAGTGCTTTAGAAAAGAGTTGCAGCCCTATAGAAGTCCTACAGATGAGCGTGCTCGGGGGATAAGAGACGTGGCAGGTGACAACTCTTTGGATGGGTGGAGGGTTTGGAAATGAGATGGTTGCAGTAGGGTGGAGCAGAGTTGTGGATAGATTTTTAGATTATGGACAGAAATTAGTCACTAACCACCTCTCAGGCTACCATCTTTACTGACAACACGGTGTTCCCTTACATACAGTCCTCTGAATCTATAACCGCTGCTTTTTGTCATTGTCTGTTTACATAATTTCATTTCACTAATTGCCGTGGTAAGAGTTTTCTGTTTCAGCATATTTGCTGGAGGAACAAAGCGCCTTGTGTTCTGTGTTATTATCTCATAAAAGCCTCCCCGTCAGAGTTTTATAGCCCAGAATAAAGTTTTTCCATTGTCTGTGCCATGTTATGAAGCCAGACACACACCCATCCATTCATAGAGCACGTTCACCTGATCCCATATTGTCCCTGTGTGGACTCCAGCATCATCCACTGTGTCTGTCTCCTCCTGTGACCGTTGACCACAGAATCCCCAGACTCATTGGGAGGCATATCACTACTGGGATGATATTATACAATGTGTTCTCTGTACCACGGATTACCCAGAATCCTCAGGAGGCGTGCCCATGCAAGTGACCACGATGTGCCCTCCTGACCTTAAAATACTCAGAATCATCAATAGGCCTGTCCACACCTGGGACCAGGCTATACAATCTGCCCTGCTGACCACATAATGCTCCGAATCCCTACTGTGACTATCCGACCATCCATGTGTCCTACTGACCACAAAATTCCCAGAATTGTCAGGAGGTCAATCAGCTCCTGGACCAGGTTATCTGATGTGTCATCCTGACCATAGAATACCTAGAATCATCAGGAGGCTTGTCCAATCCTGGCACCAGGCTATACAATCTGCCCTCCTGAGCACAAAATGGTCAGAATCTTCAGTGGGCCTGATCCCTCTCATGACCACCGACGTGTCCTCCTGACCACAGAAAACCCAGAATCATCAAAAGGCCTACAAACTCCTGGACCAGGCTATCTGATGTGTCCTCCTGACCATAGAATACCCAGAATCATCAGGAGGCCTGCCCAATTCTGGGACCAGGCTATACAATCTGTCCTCCTGAGCACAAAATGAACAGAATCTTCAGTGGGCCTGATCCCTCTCATGACCACCGATGTGTCCTCCTGACCACAGAATACCCAGAATCATCAAAAGGTCTACCAACTCCTAGACCAGGCTATCTGATGTGTCCTCCTGACCATAGAATACCCAAAATCATCAGGAGGCCTGCCCAATCCTGGGACCAGGCTATACAATCTGTCCTCCTGAGCACAAAATGATCAGAATCTTCAGGGAGCCTGATCCCTCTCGTGACCATTGATGTGTCCTCCTGACCACAGAATACCCAGAATCATCAAGAGGTCTATCAACTCCTGGACCAGGCTATCTGATGTGCCCTCCTGACCTTAGAATGCCCAGAATGTTCAAACTCTTCAACATTATTGTTTTTGGGGCTGTCAGTCCTATGGAACCATGTATCACATCTGGTGGGAATGCCCCAGACTACAGGAGTCCCAGGACCATAAACACCAGGCATTGCCCTTCTGAATGACCTGCCTGAGAAGGTTCCGTGAGCTACGCAAAAATGTATATTTTTTTATTCTCTTGGCAGCTAAGTTGACTAAAGCCTGATCATGGAAAAAGGCTTCTGTGGCCATCTCTTTGCTGAAGCAAAGGTTCTCTTGGATCACATTCCATGGAAAGCTTGCTAGTATAATCAATGATACCAGTAAACGCTTTGAAAAGGTCTGAAGTCCGTGGGCTTGATATATGCACATTGAACTCTAATGGTTATAGCTTATCCGTATTGTCGCTAAAATGGTTACCATTGTACATCCCTTATCCTCTGGGTTCCCCCTCTGTCTCTTTTCCCTTTTTTTCTGTCTTTCCTCATTCTGGGTATATGAGAAATATGCACAATGTGCGGAGCATGATGCTGGTTTTCACAGCTGACAGTTGTTCCCTCCATTTCCATGATCCTGCTGTCTCTCACAATATAGTTGGAATGTTGAGATGTTCTGCTTTTTGCTTTCCTTGAGTTTACAATCAAAGGAGTAAACGGTCGTAACCAGATTATCTTTGGGGGGCTTTATTTTTCGCCCCCCTATTTGTATACTAGTTTGTTTATTTTATGCTGAAAATCTTCAATAAATACTTAGAAAAAATACCCAGAATCACCAGGAGGTATGTCCAGGGGAGGGCTGGGCCAGGGGGCAGGGTGGCAATTGCCCCCCAGGCTACCTTAACTTACAATCCAAATGGCCGACAGCCGCTGCCCGCTCACACTTTTTTCTTCTTGTGGCGGAAGGAAGCAGGGGCCAGGGGCGCAGCCACCAACTAACTGCAGGCAAATGGGTGGGGCACCCAGTGCCGGCTGTGCTGATGGGCACTGGTGAGCCTGCATGATGGGCACTGATCAGGTTGCATTGATGGGCACTGATGAGCTGCATTGATGCATTATTTTTGTCAAACCTCCTTTGTTGCTATTAGCATTAAATTATGTTACTACATTGTATCATATTTGTCTTGCTTCATAAGATCAATATCCGTTCTAAAATCAGGTGGCATGGATGGTGAGCTGATTCAGTGGTTCAGTGGGCCACTTGACTGGACTTGTCCCCCAGGCCTAAGGCTGCCAGCCCTCCCCTTGGTGTGTCTACTCCTGGGGTCAGGCTATAAGATCTGTCCTGAGCACAAAATGATCAGAATCTTCAGGGGACCTGATCCCTCTCATGACCACTGATGTGTCCTCCTGACCACAGAATACCCAAAATCATCAGCAGGCCCGTCCACTCCTGGGCCCAGGTCCTCCTGACCACAGAATACCCGAAATCATCAGCAGGCCCGTCCACTCCTGGGACCAGGTCCTCCTGACCACAAAATGCTCTGAATCTTCAGTGATCCCTTCCGTGACCAACCATGAATTCCCACATTCCCAATCATCAGGAGGTCTATCAACTCCTGGGACCAGGCTATCTAATTTGTCCTTTTGACCATAGAATATCCAAAATCCCCAAGAGGCTTGTACTAGACATGCAGTTTCCAGTCCTTTTATTAGGATGTCCATCTGGATCACCATTGTTTCTAAAGTTTGTGGTAATTGTTGACTGCACTCTCAGTAGGACCACAGTGCAAGATACAGAACACTTTTCATAGTTGCTTAGTATTCCTTACTGCTGAGTTAACATTTGACCACAAGCAGCAATGAAGACAGAATCTATATATTTTTTTTTTATAGATTCTTTAAGGTAGACATCAAGGAAGTGTACATAACATTACTTAGGCAGATACGGTATAATTAACCAAAAACTGTAATACAGTGTTGTCAAACAGTTTAACGTACCAGTGATAAAACCTCAAACACCCCATAGCTACTGACAGGGGCATATCATGAAATTGGTGGGCCCGTGTGCAAGCCACACCATACCGATCATACCCGGCTGTCATGGAGAGATCATCCATAGGTGCAGTGTGGGTCAGAGCACAGTGGGCCCCCCCACCCCTCAGGGCCCGTGTTCAGTGAACACCCTGCACCCATGGATGATACACCACTGGCTACTGAAGAGATTAAACCAATGCAGAGGGAATTGCCAGAGATGGCGTGGACTTCCTTGAAAAGTGTCTCATTTTAATTTATAAAGTAAAAGAGAAAACACACAATAGAAAATATACAAATTTTCCACCAAACTCAGCTGAGTGGTTCCCAGATGGTTCTGTGTTCGAGTATAAAGAAACCAGGAGGTCTAGTAAGTGACAAGGTGAACAAAGAGGATTCAAAACAAGGAGCTACTCTGCATCTAAACAGCACAAACCAAAAACGCTATTTACGTCATTTTGTAATATTCACAGCAAACCCTCCCCGTCCAACCATGTCTCCATGCTTTATTTGGCTGAGAAATCACTTTGAAACCACCCCCCCCCCCTAGCATTTCTGGCTGTGGCCATCTTGAGTAAGGGCAGATGATTTTATGCAGTATTTACTTCCTGCAATCCATCTGTCCTTAGCTCAGGCATACAAGAAGGAGGGCACGCCTAGCTAAGAAACCCCCCTCCTCCCCTTCTGAAGGCTCCTGGAATGTATGACATCATTTGCCTAGGCATGGAAACCAGGAACTAACTGTAGAAATGTAAAATATAAGTTTAAAACAAGTAAATGTGATATACTTTCCTATCAATTTACTAATGCTAGCAGCATGAGGAATATAAGTAGTAAGATGACCAGATTTTCAAAATGAAATCCGGGGGCATATTTTTTTTTTTATTGTCAAATGGCACAGGACTGTATAATACACAGAGTGCTGGGTTCAGGACGACATAATGCACAGAGCACTGGCCGGGTTCAGGACTGCATAATACACAGAGTGCTGGGCACAGGACTGCATAATACACAGTGTGCTGGGCACAGGACTACACAATACACAGAGTGCTGGGCACAGGACTACATAATACTCAGAGAGCTATGCACAGGACTACATAATACACAAAGAGCTAGGCACAGGACTACATAATACACAGAGCGCTGGCCGGGTTCAGGAGTGCATAATACACAGAGTGCTGGGCACACGACTACATAATACACAGAGAGCTGGGCACAGGACTACATAATACACAGAGAGCTGGGCACATGACTATATAATACACAGAGAGCTGGGCGCAGGACTACATAATACCCAGAATGCTGGGCACAGGACTACATAATACACAGAGAGCTGGGCACAGGACTATATAATACACAGAGTGCTGGGGACAGGACTACATAATACACAGAGAGCTGGGCGCAGGACTACATAATACACAGAATGCTGGGCACAGGACTACATAATACAAAGAGAGCTGGGCACAGGATTATATAATACACAGAGTGCTGGGCACAGGACTACATAATACACTGAGAGCTGGACACAGGACTACATAATACACAGAGAGCTGGGCACAGGACTACATAATACACAGAGTGCTGGGCACAGGACCACACAATATACAGAGTGCTGGGCACAGGACTACATAATACACTGAGAGCTGGGCACAGGACTACATAATACACTGAGAGCTGGGCACAGGACTACATAATACTCTGAGAGCTGGGCACAGGACTACATAATACACAGAGTGCTTGGCACAGGACTACACAATACACAGAGAGCTGGGCACAGGACTACATAATACACAGAGAGCTGGTCACAGGACTACATAATACACAGAGAGCTGGGCACAGGACTACATAATACACAGAGAGCTGGGCACAGCACTACATAATACACAGAGAGCTGGGCACAGGACTACACAATACACAGAGTGCTGGGCACGGGACTACATCATACACAGAGAGCTGGGCACAGCACTACATAATACACAGAGTGCTGGGCACAGCACTACATCATACACAGAGTGCTGGGCACGGGACTACATCATACACAGAGAGCTGGGCACAGCACTACATAATACACAGAGAGCTGGGCACAGGACTACATAATACACAGAGAGCTGGGCACAGGACTACATAATACACAGAGAGCTGGGCACAGGACTACACAATACACAGAGAGCTAGGCACAGGACTACATAATACACAGAGAGCTGGGCAGAGGACTACATAATACACAGAGAGCTGGGCACAGCACTACATAATACACAGAGTGCTGGGCACAGGACTACATAATATACAGGAGGGTGTTAGCCATAGAGTGCAGGGTTCAGAGGTTTGCTATGTACAGAGGACACTTCCGCCCCCACATCCATAGCTCACCTCTGTACCCTTCTCTCACAGATTATCTCTGCAGCCACCTCTTAGCCCTACCCCTACAACAGCTAAACTCTCCATCTCTCCATGCAGCTGCATCAGCTCTGACCCCTGCTCCCCCATTGCCCTCACCTGTGTACAAGCAGACCCCCCCATCTGCTCACCTCCCGGTCTCAGCCCTTCACACAGTCAATTTTTGGCTCTGCCTCTCCCCCACTAAACAGCAGCAGGAGGGGCAGTGAGATCGTCCAGCAGGGGGCGTTGGCATCCAAGCCACCAGGCTGTTTCTCAGCCAGCATGGGATGTCCTGTCTACGTTAACCCGGCCCTGAGTCCGGGGACAAAACCGGGGACAGACTTGGTTCGGGGACAGTGTCCTCAATCCGGGGACTGTCCCCGGAAACCGGGGACATCTGGTCACCCTAATAAGTAGTCAATGTTGATTGAGAGAGTCAAAAATGGCCAAGTGAGGAACAAAGGATTACGGAGGAGGGAAAGGCTAGCAATGGGAGAAGCTAGTGCAGAGATAAATAAGGGAAAGCAGAAGGAGGATAGACTGCAGTTTGTGGGGTCGAACGTAAGTAAAACAGGAAATACGTGAAAATAAATGAAAACCAAACTCATCAGGTCAAATGTATAACCTGAAATCTAGTTAGCACCAGAAAACTCTGCAGAGGTCACAGTCAACTTAATCACTTAAGACCAAGACGTTAGCAAATTCACTTGTGAACATGGAAGTATTCCAGTTAAACCAATTCCAATAGAAGACTTCTTTAGCTCCCTTAACGGTGGCAGAGAGATCCTCCATACACTTTATTTCATTAATGGGAGCAAACTACTGCATTGGGTTTGGAAGTTCCTGCTTATGTTAGGCTTCATGTACACTGACCTACATTTACCATGGCCATGATTTTACCAGGATTTAGCTGCGTTTCACGTTTTCTCACAGCCAGCAGTCATAACGTTCCTATCCTGAACTCAAGAGAGAGAGGATGAAGCTCACCTAAACGCGGCAGCTCATAAACTCTGATAATAGCCTATGTGTAGTTTAGGGGTTTGAGTTTAGGAGCTTTGGCAAAAAAAAAACACCGAAAGCTCCTAAACTCAAGTTTCAGAGCTGCCAGTGTACAGTAGGCTATTGTACATGAAGCCTTAGATATCTAAGATACATGTCCAGGTGGTATTCACCAGGGTGCTGAAAAAAGACTTGGCAGTGTGTTGTGGTGAAGTAAGAAGAGGTCTTTTGGGTCATTTGGAACATGCTAGTCCATAAATTGGGAGTTTGGAGCTTGTTTTTATTTTGAACTGCAAAACTTCATTGCTAGAGATACTATTTTGGTTCAGATTTCACTTGTGTGGAAGCTCAATAATACCTTGATAGGTTATTAGAGATTCCTGTTCTGTCAAACATGGGTGAAAAGGGAGGCTCGGAGTAAAATGCACAAGAAAAATGGACGGAAGGCCGGCATGACATGTGCTATAGGGGCTTGGATCTAGGTGGAGGTTTCTGTTGCATTTGGAAATAAAATAGGCGGCAGAATTTAGCTGACTGGGTCAGGGCCAGGGTTGGGTGGTGTTTCAGGGGGTTGCCTGGTAGCTGGTATGGGAAGGTCTTCAGTCGGAGGCCTGAAGAGTTGGGGAAAACTTTCCTTCCTGGAGTTGTGGTTTTTCATTGTGGGGAATTTTGGTTTTCCGTGTTTTCTCCGTCATGCAGCAAGCAGGGTACAAGGTCCTTTTAGGTTAGGATAGGTAAAAAGGTAAGCTGTAGGGACTTGTCCAAGGTATGGCTCCCAGTTGTTGGAATGTGTCTCAGAGTCGGTGGTCTTGTGGCTGGAGGCCTGTTAAGTGATACGCGGTTAGTTTCCTTTCTCGTGATACTTAATAGGAACTTGGGGCTCCATGTTTTTGTTACACTGTGGTACTAAGTGTTTTATAAGTTATTAAACTGTTATTTATATTTTGGTTAATAAAAGGCTGCTATGGCCATTTAACTCCAACTTGGTGTCGGTAATCTTATTGGAAATATGATGGGGTGATGGTCCAAGCAGAATATGGAAAAGCCCTATTTAATCCCAGAGTCACGTGTACTTCATTTGTTAAATATTCAGAAAGGATTACCTTAGCATTTTCTGAGAAATGGAAAAGAAATCTTCTGAAGGGTCACCAGACCCTGCAACACCATTTTGTTAGAGGGAGAGAGAGAGATTGTGGTTAGTAGGAAGCTTATACTTTACATAAGTCACTTAGCTTTACTTTTTCTGAGTCTGGCTCTTCAGCTTGAATGTCAATTGTTACCGCCAACTGCTGCTCTTTCAACTACCTGATCTCACACATTTGCTCCTGAGCTCCTGCGAGTGGACAGGGCAGCAACTGTGGCATTGTTCAATTAGTAGCTCTCAGTCATGGGATGTTCTCTCATTTGACAGGAAGTGAGGGAAAATTCTGCTCAGCAGGATCATTTGGCAAAGACTTCAAGGTAGTGGTCTCCAAACTGCGGCCCGGGGGCTGGATGCGGCCCTTTGCTTGCCATTATTTGGCCTTTGGGGTATTATGCCCTCCACCATCAGCAACAATGGGACACTATTCCTACCACTGACACCAATGATGGGGCACTATTCCTACCACTGACACCAATGATGGGGCACTATTCCTACCACTGACACCAATGATGGGGCACTATTCCTACCACTGAAACTGACAATGGGGCACTATTCTTCCCACTGACAGCAATGATGGAGCACTATTACTGACACAAGTGATAAGACACTATTCCTCCCACTTATGCCAATCATGGGGCACTATTCCTCATACTGACACCAATGATGGAGCACTATTCCTCCCACCGACACCAATGATGGAGCACTATTCCTCCCACTGACACCAATGATGGGGCACTATTCCTCCCACTGACACCAATGACAGGACACTATTCCTTCCACTGACACCAATGATGGAGCACTATTCCTCCCACTGACACCAATGATGGGACACTATTCCTCCCACTGATACCATCAAGGGGTACTTTTCCTCCCATTGACACCAATGATGGGGCACTATTCCTCCCACTAAACTAATGATGGAGCATTGCTTACTCCCACTGATGCCAGGACATTTTTTTCTCCCACTGGCCACAGTCCGGCCCCCCTAAAGTTTGAATGACAATAAACTGGCCATTTGTTTATAAAGTATGGAGATCCCTGCTCTACGTGTTCCCTGCTTTATCCAAAGCATGAAACATAAGGGTTTTTCTTAGACCATTGGTGTCTTCTTCTACAGAAGTGTACATCCAGTATTCCCCGCAGTCTGTCTACCCTCTCTGTTCCAATCCAGATAGAAGTATTAAGGAAAAGAGACATTTCCTCTCTGTGAATCATTTTATTTCAGGGAGGGGCAGGAACTTTTTATAGTCTTCTCACACTGTTGAAACGATTTGGATCTGGTAAAATCCGTCTGAAGACACCTCATTAGTGTCTGCACGTGAGATCAGTATAATGCTTTGTAATTCCTATTATATCCTTCTGTTCCAGAGAGAGAAGACAGCAAAGTGAATGTATTAGTCCCGGCGATGATGTGTCTGATTCCTCATCATGAACAATCCATGATCAGAAAGGATCAAATGTCTGCACACTCACATCGCTGCAAAACGGCTTTATTGGATCAAAACATAATCCAAAAAAACATCCAACACGGACAGGCAGGGGACCTTTGGTTGAACCAAAGGTCCCCTGCCTGTCTGCGTTGGTTGCCATTCGATCCTTTCTGATTGCGGTCGCTCTGCTGGCAGTGGCAGGGCATGCACCTTTCCACCTGCAGTATGCTGAAGGTTTTCTGGATCTGGGTGACTCACCTCTAAGCAGCGCTTTCTCTGCTGTCTGATGAACAATCCATGGCTGCTGTATTCTAAGCTACACATTGTATAGTTCTGTGTTCTGCAAAGACAGGGGACATCCTTTTGATCATTGAGTTTTTTTATTTTTTTTTTAATCCATGGTGGTGCGTAAGTGAACAAAAAAAGCGCACTTAAGGGTGAGCCTTTGAAGAACTTTACCCTGAACCCCCCAGAGCACAAGGCTCCTGACAAAGACAAGGTTTGAACATGGTCCACCTGGTCAAATGGCCTGGCCATCCCCTCTCCACATGTTCAGCCGAAGCCGACCAACGAGTACTAGGTGAGGGGCTTTCCCAAAGAGAGACCCTCCGGTTCAGGGGAGGAAGGAATCCGATTGGCACACATCCTCTCCCTAGACTTCAAGGTAGGCCTGACAACCCACACCCTCCATCCAGTGAAAAAGACACAGACAAAACTGCAAGTACACGAAGGACACCCATTGTTAGAGATGATGTATTCTTCGAAAGCAAATACACTTTTACAAACTTGGACTGACTAGTATTCCAATGTTTCTCTTCTCCCTCAGCATTTCTCCATTACTCAGCTAATGTGACCCCAACACTGATGGAGAGGGGCAGAGAAGGGTCAAACAAGGATGCTATGCATGTAACTGACATCCTCCATATCCACTGATTATGCGAATGGTCTTTAGGATGCCGGCAACTAGAAGGTTGTAATGGTGCACAATGAAAACCTGTGGCTTTGTGTAACTAAAAGGCAGGTACCCTGGTTGAAAAAGGCTGGGCTAGGCCCTGAGGTTTGGTAACAAAAACTGCCTTGACTTAACCAAAAGGCCTAACCCTAAGAGGCCTGGTGCAAAAAAGTTTTAGTGCTGTGCAGGCAAATCCAAATTGCCCTCTTTTTGCAACCCCAGACCTATGTACCTAGTGTTACTTTATACAAATAATTGATAAAGTAAAAGAAAAAAATGGTATCCGTCCAACCGCAAGAGGTAGCATGTAGGTGGCTGCAATGAGGAGAAGAGGTTCTTCCAACCAATGTAGACATCAATTGTATCTTCACCAACAATAGTGTACAACATACCTCAATCAATGAGAGGTACGATTTTATAGCTGGATGGCAAAGAAGAGAGGGATGGCAACAAGATCGGTCATTGACTGGCATACAGAGGGGCTTCAGCAGACGGTGGTGAAAGATCATTATTAAAAGGTGTTGGGACCATTTAAAAAAAAGAAGTAGAGAAATGTAAGGTTCGGGTGGGGAGACAATAACACTTTTTTCAGTAGTTTAGCTTTAATTTATTTACAGGTTCACTAAAAGAAGTGTTTTCTAGCACCCAGCTAGGCACATATTTTATAGTCAATTGATTAAGAGGCAGGGAAGTGCTGAGACCACCATGGAAAGTGAATGTGGAAGGCAAGACGAGTGGAAAGGCACATGGAACCTCCACCAGCCGGCCCTCACACGGCGCATAAATCAGCCGCTACTGACAGCCTAATGCAAATCCTGGCCTTGCTCTGCTTAATGTCAACATTAGATCCAATATTGAGATGGCCTCCCCCTCATACCTAATGGAAGGATAAAATTCGCTGAAGTGGGGATTTTCAGTGACGTGATTAAGCTTCCTGACCGCACACTCCCAACAACAGCTCCTGTCTACAGCTGCTGCTCTCAACTCAAAGCAAATATCCAGAGGCGCAACGGGTGCTGCCACTAAAGCCACACCGGCAGACATCGTATAGTCAAAACCCGTTACATGCCCTGCAGGGGCGAGTCAACAACAAAACACTAATGAACTGCTTTCTTATGGACAGGTCCAGTTTTTTCAGCTGGATCGTTATCTCAAGACTCATTTCCACAAAACAGATGTTGATGAACTCGATTACAGAGACTCAATAACTCCTCAATTTATATGAGCTAATGGGTGGTAGCACATCCAAATGGTTGTCCATTTTCACCAATGGGACATTTCACACTGCAATGTAGCTGATGCAGCTCCTTCAGTTGGGCATTTCTGTACTGCAGCTTGCAGCCATTTTGGTGGACTTCCCACAAGGTGCAGAGCAGGGGCTGGCTGGAAACATTTGGCCCAGGTACCCATGGGGCAGTGACTCGGCCCCCCTCCCTCTTCCCTGCCTCCTCCCAACCTCCATCCCAGGCAGAAGCCCTGCTTTAGGTACTCTCTGCTCACTGAGCAGGACAGCTCCTGCTGCACTGACTCCAGGTTCCCAAACTGGCCGGCAGGGGGCAGCAGGGGGGAGCCGGGGCAGCTCGGTTGGGGCTGGCTGGGGGAAAAGAGTCTCTAGTGGAGCAGGGAGTTGGCCTCTGCTTGGGCATGGTGTACATCACAGATGCCAGGGGGTGGCCTGTGCTCTGTCCTCATCGCACTTGGTAGGACATCGGTGGGGACTTTTTACTCTTATTCACTTGGAAGCCTTTAGGCATGTCTGCAGCAGAAGTGGTGCAGCCTTTTTTATGGGGCATCAGAGCAGCGCCCCCTTGTCCAGTCCACCCCTGGTGCAGTGATAGGTGCCTTAAAGGGTTGCTCTATCAGAGCACTAAAACCACATTTGAAGATAGCACACCAAGTAACTTAAGCAGGTGTGAACAACATATAAAGAGCATTTTTTTCAGATAATGAATTATCCACTTCCCTCCAGCTCAGTCACATGCATGCCCCAACTGGTGAATGTTGTCTGCATATGCAGGGGTTCTGAACCTTTTTGCGATAACAGACACCTAATGCTGGGATTGCCCAGGAGGTCCCCCATGCCCCAAACTGTACAAATCCTCCTCATCACCAGTCTTATTAAGTACCGGAATGACTGCCAAGGATGTCACAAGCTTGGTTTTACTTTCCCTATGGATTGACAAGAAGGGAACACCTGCAAGGTAATAATAAGGATTTTCTTATATTTATATATATATATAAAAAAAGGCAAATTACAAATACACAAGCTATTTACAACTAGTGAGATTTTTGCTTAATGAAACATGCCAACATATCAACTGGCAATACTGGGAAATAGGAAACATGTCTGCGTTGCGTGATCTGATCTCTGATTGGTCTGAAGCCTCACTATTACTAACGATAGTGATAATTAAAATAGATACAACCAATAGAACCCCTGACTTGATGCCAGATATTACAGTGCTTACAGGGTTCTTGCTGGGTCATCCAGAATTTCCAGGATTTTTAGGACCTCCAGTACTTACAGGACCAGTGGCGTAACTAGAACCCTCAGGGCCCCGATGCAAGAAACCATGAAGGGCCCCCCTGGCAGGGCCCTTTCCTCGGAGCCCGGTCGCAAGTCACTTGTGCCTCTAATCACCCCCCCAGCACACCCACTTATGCCTCTAATCACCCCCCAGCACACCCACTTATGCCTCTAATCACCCCCCAGCACACCCACTTATGCCTCTAATCACCCCCCA
>BLSH010248211.1:106011-119731 GCA_018402905.1 Glandirana rugosa | reverse complement strand
CCTTCGCTCGGCCACGGTGGTAATAAACAGAAATCCGACCCAGGTCTCCGTGTCCACGTCCGGACACCTGGTGCGATTTCTTTATCCATCTCTCCTCGACATTTCTAGAGGTGGAGACGGTGGAGGTAACATATGTGCCTGTCCCGTTTCACCCATCTCAGTCCCCGCCCCGTTTTCAGTCCTCATCCCCTCCTAATCTGGGCATACAGGGGGCCCTTATGGGCCCCCCCAGCATGGGGCCCGGTCGCCATGGCGACTCCTGCGACCCCTATCCGCCCGCCCCTGTACAGGACCCCTGCCATGTCTTGCAGGATTCCAGGGCCTTCAGTATTCAAAGGATCCCTGCTGCGACTTCCAGGACTTGCAGGATTCTTAGGACCTCCAGTCAGGGCTGGTGCAAGGATTTTTGACACCCTAGGCGAAACCTAATTTTGCCCCGCCCCTGACTCTACCCACTTTGCCCTGTCCGTGTATACAATGGAGGTGGCAGAGGTGGAGATCTTTACAGCTCCTCTCTACCTATTTCTTTAGCGTGGTCCACAGGCCTGCACCTGTGCCTCTGGACCCAGCCTAAAGACAAATAATGGTGGCACCGGCTCGCTTCCTTATACCAGCCGTGGTCCGCAGCTATATGGACAGGCTGGGGTAGTATATGGACAGGCTGGGATAATATATAGACAGGCTGGGGTAATATATGGACAGACTGGAGTAGTATATGGACAGGGGCTGGGCGCCCTGGGCCACAGTGCGCCCTAGGCGGCCGCCTACTCCGCCTAGTGGTAGAGCCGGCCCTGCCTCCAGTACTCACAGGATCGCTACCATGTTTTCCAGGATATCCAGGACCTCTAGTATTCAAAGGATTCCTATTGTGTATTCCAATATTTCCAGAATTGCTAGGACCTCCACTACTTCCAGGACTTCCAGAGATCCCTGAAACAACACTGGGCATGTCCTCTGAACAGAAGGGTATTTTAGCACCAACCTTTGAAGTGGCTGGTGCCGAGACTTATCACCAGCTACTCCAGGGCTAAAATACTATACCTGTCTGTTAGTTTCAGCCTAATTACTCTCTAAAATGTCACTTGCGTCAACCCCTTGCTGAACAAGACTATTCCATTGCCTGACAAGACCTCTGCTTCACCTGACCTGACTGCTCTCTTATCTACAGCTTTGTGAACAGTCTCTACACCATAGCTTTTCTATTCCAGCCACCCCCTTACTGGGGAAATCCTGAGGGCCACAACCTAGTTTCAGTTTGCAGGGACTACCGGGGTTCCATCCTTATTATTAGGAATTCTGGTGAAAAACAGTGTTCACTTAGACTCTGCGCTTTGGGTGTGTCTCAGTGACCTACTAGGGGGCACCATAACACCAGGACAGCCACTGCTCTGGTTTAGCAGGTTGGGCATTGAAGAAATGTATGATTCTGCATAATATTTCAGAAATTGATGTGAATTACTAAAATAAATGTATCTGTAAAGAACCATGCCGGCGCTGCATCAATGGACAGGTGAGTTTATTAAAAGTCAGCAGCTGCAGTATTTGTAGCTGCTGACTTCTACTTTTTCAAGAAATGACTGAAGAACTGGTTTAATGACAGTACATATGATGGCATTGGAGTTGAAGGAACCAATCCGTAGCCGGCGGATATACAAACATATCACTGGTTTGCTGGCCTTTCCGTGTTTTTTTTTTTTCATTTTCTTTTATCACTTTTATAGCTTTTAATTAACATTTAATGTATTCTCCTGTAAAAATAAAATGGTAAGGTCAGGAAATCCCAGCTATCTGTGATTTAATGTTTAATTTCTTGTTTTACAGCATGTTCTGCAAACCAGATGGGGAACACATGTATAAAAAAACTCCATTAGGGTAAAACAGTTGTGAGGGGAGAGTCTCTATGGAAAATCATTATTTTGCTTTCTACATCCTACGACTGCCTTTCCCAAATTTCTTTCC
Source organism: Glandirana rugosa (assembly GCA_018402905.1). Taxonomy (NCBI): domain Eukaryota; kingdom Metazoa; phylum Chordata; class Amphibia; order Anura; family Ranidae; genus Glandirana; species Glandirana rugosa. Next base: position 117,772 of record BLSH010248211.1, on the reverse strand, counting down.
CCTGGAGGAACTCTTTTAAAAATGACCGGGTCTCGGGGAAACCTTGAAATTATTTGCTGATATCACAATATTGATGTGGTGAGGACTTCTTAAATTATTAGTCCTCTCCTCTGGTTATCAGTCCTCTCCTCCAGATATTAGTCCTCTCCTCCAGATATTAGTCCTCTCCTCCAGATATTAGTCCTCTTCTCTGGTTATCAGTCCTCTCCTCTGGTTATCAGCCCTCTCCTCTAGATATCAGTCCTCTCCTCCAGATATCAGTCCTCTCCTCTAGATATCAGTCCTCTCCTCTAGATATCAGTCCTCTCCTCTGGTTATCAGTCCTCTCCTCTAGATATCAGTCCTCTTCTCTGGTTATCAGTCCTCTCCTCCAGATATTAGTCCTCTCCTCCAGATATTAGTCCTCTCCTCTGGTTATCAGTCCTCTTCTCTGGTTATCAGTCCTCTCCTCTGGTTATCAGTCCTCTTCTCTGGTTATCAGTCCTCTCCTCTGGTTATCAGTCCTCTCCTCTAGATATCAGTCCTCTTCTCTGGTTATCAGTCCTCTCCTCTGGTTATCAGTCCTCTCCTCTGGTTATCAGTCCTCTCCTCTGGTTATCAGTCCTCTCCTCTAGATATCAGTCCTCTTCTCTGGTTATCAGTCCTCTTCTCTGGTTATCAGTCCTCTCCTCTGGTTATCAGTCCTCTTCTCTGGTTATCAGTCCTCTCCTCTGGTTATCAGTCCTCTCCTCCAGAAATTAGTCCTCTCCACCAGATATTAGTCCTCTCCTCTAGATTTTAGTCCTTTCCCCTGGTTATCAGCCATCTCCTTTGGTTATCAGTCCTCTCCTCTAGATATTAGTCCTTTTCCTTTCCTCTGGTTATCAGTCCTCTCCTCTGGTTATTAGTCTTCTCCTCCAGATATTAGTCCTCTCCTCCAGATATTAGTTCTCTTTTGTGGTTATCAGTCCTCTTCTCTGGTTATCAGTCCTCTTCTCTGGTTATCAGTCCTCTCCTCTGGTTATCAGTCCTCTCCTCTGGTTATCAGTCCTCTCCTCTGGTTATCAGTCCTCTCCTCTGGTTATTAGTACTCTCCTCTGGTTATTAGTCCTCTCCTCTGGTTATTAGTCCTCTCCTCTAGATATTAGTCCTCTCCTCTGGTTATTAGTACTCTCCTCTGATTACCAGTCCTCTTGTTAGGAAAAGCCTGCCAAGTTTCTGTGGTTTTGCCACTATTGGGCGTGCGCCGGAAACGGTGCCAAACAACCCTATTTGAACTTCCTGCACCTGTCAGCAAGTGCTGTCCGTTCTACAGCGTCTGAGTACCTGTGAGCTCCAGCTCTGTTCCCTGATACCTGTTCCTGTATTGTTCCTGCCTCTGTGATCCGACCCGGCTTGTCCTGACCTGCTATCTGTCTGCCTGCACCGACCCCGGCTATCCAGGACCATCCACTTGCCTGACCCCTTGTACCGTGCCGCCAGCCCGTTTAAGAACCCTGCTTGGACTTTGACCATTCTCTGCCTGACCCTTCTGTACCTTGCTTGCCTGCCAGTTGCTGACCCAGCCTGTACGACCATCCATCTGCCTGCACGACTATCAGGAGCTTCACACTACCACCAGTGACCATCCAGCCCTCGTGGCATCCCACACTCCGGGACTTCCTGTTTATACTACCAGGGTTCCCCGAATCGGGTGTGTAAGAGCGGTTGTTCCCTGCATAAGACAGACTCCATCGCCAGGACCGTGACACCTCTCCTGTGGTTGTCAGTCCTCTCCTCTGGTTATCAGTCCTCTACTCTAGATATCAGTTCCTCTCTTAAGGTTATCAGTCCTCTCCTCTAGATATCAGCCCTCTCTTATGGTTATCAGTCCTCTCCTCTGGTTATTAGTACTCCAAACCAGATATTAGTCCTCTCCTCTAGATATCAGACCTCTCCTCTGGTTATCAGTCCTCTCCTCTGGTTATCAGTCCTCTCCTCTGGTTATTAGTCCTCTCCTCCAGATATTAGTCCTCTCCTCTAAATTTGAATCCTCTCCCCTGGTTATCAGCCATTTCCTTTGGTTATCAGTCCTCTGCTCTAGATATCAGTCCTCTCTTATGGTTATCAGTCCTCTTCTCTAGATATCAGTCCTTTCCTCTGATTATCAGTCCTCTCTTCTGGTTATCAATCCTCTCCTCTGGTTATTAGTACTCCAAACCAGATATTAGTCCTCTCCTCTAGATATCATTCCTCTCCTCTAGATATTAGTCGTCTCCCGTGGTTATCAGTCCTCTCCTCTGGTTATCAGTCCTCTCCTCCAGATATTAGTCCTCTCCTCTATATATTAGTCCTCTCCTCTAAATTTTAATCCTCTCCCCTGGTTATCAGCCATTTCCTTTGGTTATCAGTCCTCTGCTCTAGATATCAGTCCTCTCTTATGGTTATCAGTCCTCTTCTCTAGATATTAGTCCTTTTCCTTTCCTCTGGTTATCAGTCCTCTCCTGTGGTCATCAGTCCCCTCCTCTGGTTATTCGTTTTCTCCTCCAGATATTAGTCCTCTCCTCTAGATATTAGTTATCTTTTGTGGTTGTCAGTCCTCTCCTCTGGTTGTTAGTCCTCTCCTCTAGATATTAGTCCTCTCCTCTGGTTATTAGTCCTCTCCTCTGGTTATCAGTCCTCTCCTCTGGTTATTAGTCCTCTCCTCTGGTTATTAGTCCTCTCTTCTGGTTATTAGTCCTCTCCTCTAGATTTCTAAATCTGACCTATCACCCGAGATTTTGAGGATACCATTTGTGATAAACAGCCCTGCTGTGGAAATGCACTTCTTTTATAGGTCTAGGGCTATAGAGTTCTATCTCAGTTGAGATTTCGGACAGGTACATGAAATATTGCTTGTCACAAAAATTCCTAATGTGTTGGACCTATACCACCGGAGCAAGTCAATGTACCTGGTCTACCTTGTCTTCAAGCAGATTGATGGCCGTGACCGTCTTCTTGAGGTCACTGCTCTGTATAACATTGCACTTTAATATATTCATTGTATGCGGTGGTCGCTCACTTTTTTGTTTATTGTTTTGTTTTTTTTCTCTACACTTTATTGTATTTTATTAAACCTCAATAAAAAAATTGTTATGAAAAAATCTGATGTGCATTACACGGTACATTGCAATCAACAATTTGTAGAGTCAATAATAAATAAAAAATAAATTAGAAATGATCTCTTTAATCTGAAACTGATGCTTGCTTTTTTTTTTTGCTGAATGAGTGCTCAGTACCGGGTCCAACTTCAGATAAGCACATGTGGATAAGGATGAGCAAACCTGGCAAACTTCGATTTGTAGGAAATGCATGCAACTCCGTGAACATAGCTCAGGACCTCACTGAAGTCTATGAAAGACGAATTTTGCAATGTTTTTATCTGGTTTGTTTCAAGGCTAATTTGCCAAATTCTGTTGAATAAGGGGAATGGGTAGCTGGGCACTGCCATTGAGGACATGTACCAATGCAAACAATATTTTAAAAAATACTGTTCAGCAGGGAGCTTAGCGGACAACATAAAAAATACAAAACACGTCTGGACCAGCGGCATACCTGTACATCGCTGGACTTTGGGTGGTTATTCCAGTCGCAAGGCATCACCCTGGTAACATTTTTTAGAGCCGGAGGTTGGCTCTCTTGTAAAAGCAATCCTAGAGGCTAACTAGCCACTGGACTGCTTTTACAATCAGCGGGAGGGGATGTCCCCACCCACCTGCTGCCTTCTGGGGTTTGGACAGGGTCTCCCGTCCCGCCGGCTGGTCGGACAGCCAAAGAAAGCTGAGATTGGCTTTGAACGGCTCTCCACTGTGGTTGCCCAGAAGCGATGACCTGACATCACTTTCAGTTCACCCGGATGCCAATGGCGCTATTTTAACCACTTGCCGACTGCGTCTCGCGAATCGCCATAAATAGGCGGGTATTTTAGGGACAGGCAGCTAGGGGGCGAGAGTGCGCCGGTGGCGGCACGCTCTCGTGCCCCCCACACTCTGGAGGAGTGTGCCCGCGGCTCGGGCCGACTCGATGTCCGCTGGAGAGGCGCGATGAGCTGCCAGAGGTGAAAGAACGGGGAACCGCCAAAGTAAACACGGCGGTTCCCCATTCTGACAGGCGGCATCTAAGAGATCTACTGATTCCTGTCACTGGGATCAGTTAGATCTCTCATGCCCCTGGCAGCCCAGCCCCCTCACAGTTAGAACACGCCTAGGGAACACAGTTAACCCCTAGAGCGCCTCCTGTAGGTTAACCCTTTCCCTGCCAATGACATTTACACAGTAATCAGTGGATATTTAAATTTCTGATCGCTGTATAAATGTCATTAATCCCAAAAAAGTATCAAAAATGTCCGACATGTCCGCCCCAATATCAAAGACCCGATAAAAGTCACAGATCGCCGCCATTACTAAAAAATAAAAAAAAAAATGAAAAAAAGCCAGAAATTAATTCTCATGGTTTGTAAACGTGGCAACTTTTGTGCAAACCAATCAATAAACACCAATTGCGATTTATTTTTTACCAAAAATATGAGGAAGAATATAAATCGGCCAAAACCGATGAATACAATTGTTTTTTTATCATTTTTATTTGGATTTGTATTTTAGCAAAACGTTTTTTTTTTTTTGCAAAATTGTCGCTCTCTTTTTGTTTATAGCGGTGATCAGAAATGATGCAGAGGGGACCAAATACCTCCAAAAGAAAGCTCTATTTGTGGGGAAAAAAAGGACGCACATTTCGTTTGGGTACAACGCCGCACGACCGCGCAATTGTCAGTTAAAGCGACGCAGTGCCGAATCGCAAAAAGTGCTCTGGTCCTAACCTGGGAAATCCTTCCGGGGCTGAAGTGGTTAAAAAAATCAAAAGCATTCGAAAGCACTGATCTTCTCCTGGTTCGTGGCCTGGCTGGAGCCCGGGCTGAGGCTGTCATACACCTTCTTATGGGGTTTTGAGGAGATGTGCAACTTCCAGGACTTTTCCCTCTTTCATTAGAGGCTTTCCATTGAAGTTTGTCTACTGTGTGAGGTTTTCGGAGGCTTCTCAGCCTGAGCACCGGGTTCTGAAGCCTTTCGAATGCTTTGTCTGTGGTTGCAGCACAAATTCCATCAGTTTAGCCCCTCAGGACTTCTTGTAGAACCCCGCTTGACAAACCTTGTTTTACACCAAGCTGTCAGGGCCGGCTCTACCACTAGGCGGAGTAGGCGGCTGTTGATCTGTCACTGCTCTGCATCAATCACTCATGTCACTGGAGAGCCGCGGCTGGCAGCACCCCAGGGCAGTAAAATGAGGCGGATCCAGGGGCACAGGTGCGGGCCTGTGGACCACGGCTAAAGAAACGGGTAGAGAGGCTCTGCCAAAAATCTCTACCTCCGCCACCTCCATCGTATAAATTGACAGGGCAAAGGGGGTGGAGTCAGGGGCAGAGCCAAAGGGGGGCGGCAAAATGAGGTTTCGCCTAGGGTGTCAAAAATCCTTGCACCAGCCCTGCAAGCTGTAGTGAAGTTTTGATCAGTTTTGTCAAATTCTAAGATAGTTTAGAAAAAGTCTAGATATCCTCTATTGGATATATATTACATTACATAGGTGAATCCTATGTAAAATTAGGATCCCTACTGGATGCATGTCACTCCGGGAGCAATCTTTTGCTCAGGTCCAGAGTCCCTGCATTGCTGAATGGAGTAGGGACTCCCAGAAGATCTAGAAAAGGGGGTCAAATAGACATCTTTAATGCTTCTCTGCTGGGTAGAGGATATTCGTATTCAAATTTTAATTTTTTTTTTAAGAATAGCTCTTCGCTACTGTGTTGTATTTCAACCTCAATGCCTGTCCTTTCTTAACCAATTGACCTCTGGAAGATTTACCCCCCTTCATGACCAGGCCATTATTTGCGATATGGCACTGCCTTACTTTGACTGACAATTGCGCGGTCATGCACTGCTGTACCCAAATAAAATTGAAGTCCTTTTTCCCCCACACATAGAGCTTTCTTTTGGTGGTATTTGATCACCTCTGCTTTTTTTTATTTTTTGCGCTATAAGGCCTCATACACACGGGCGTTTTGGGGTGTTTTTTGCAGCTCTCCATGTTATTCACTGGCCCTCTAAAAACGCAGGCGTTTTTGAGCAGTAGAGGGCATCGGCGTTGGTGAGCTGTTTCTAGAACGCAGGACCAGTGCGTTCTGAGGCTCTAGCGTTTTGGTGTTTTTTGACGCCAATCGGCAAAATGCTCACTAATGACGTACCGGCCAACGTAAGCCAACGTCTTTAGGTTGAAAAATAGCAGAGGACTGATTTTTTTAAAAAAACGCCTATTGACGCCGACGCTCACTAACGCCGATGCAAAACGCCAAAAAAAAATGAACCCGACGTTTTGCTTATTTTTTTTTAGACGCCCGGGTGTATGAGGCCTAAATAAAAAAGAGTGACAATTTTGAAAACAAAAAACAATATTTTTTTACTTTCTGCTATAAAACATTTCCATTAAAAACAAATTTTAAAAAATCTGATTTCTTCATCAATTTAGGGCAATATGTATTCTGCTACATATTTTTAGTAAAAAAGAAATCCCAATAAGTGCATATTGATTGGTATGTAGGAAAGTTATATTGTCCACAAACTATGGGATATATACTGAAATTTGTATCTATTTTATATTAGTAATGGCGGCGATCAGCAACTTATAGCGGGACTGTGATATTGCGGCCGATATTTTGGGAGCCAGTGACACTAATACAGTGATCGGTGCTAAAAATATGCACTATCACTGTACTAATGACACTGGCTGGGAAGGGGTTAAACATCTAGGGCGATCAAAACGTTAGATGTGTGCCTAGCCAGTATACTGTATCTTGTGCTTTTACAAAGGAAAAAAAAAAAAACACCATAACGTTCCCCTTGACAGGACGGAGCTCTGCCTTGTTTATATTCAATCTATATATATGTGATTCTGCACTTCCTGGTAGGCAGCGTGTGTGCGCCCGCCGGCGCGACGATGGTGCGCCGCTTCCGATTTGTCACAGGAGAAGCCGATCAGTGGGTGCCGCCCAATGGGTGTCTACTGGAACCCGCTGATCGGCTTCTGATGTGACAAATCGCAGCAGAAGCGGCGCGCTGGTGGCGCACGCGCGCCCCTTACCTGAAAGTGCAGAATCACTTATATACAGTATATGTGATTCTGCACAGAACAGCCGCCCTGTAGCAGTATATCTGCCATGGGGCAGGTAAATTGAGAGAAAATAAACTTTGCAAACTTCCTACTGAAAAAGGAAAACTCAGATGACAGAAAAGTTCAACTTGCTCTGAGTTTGTTGCATTTACAAAGCTTCACCAAATATTAAAGGTGGTGCAAACTGTGCAGTTTATTAAAATACCTTCCTGGGATATAATGTGCAAAGTATTTATGCTGATCTGTAGTCAGGACCGACTTCTCCTGAGCAGAACATGAGGAGTCGGCAGCCGGGAAGAGCCGGTGCCTTTCAGACGCACATTACTGTACAATGCTTCATGCCAGCGTCTTGCTGGCACTCATTTCAAAAAGGATTAAACTTTGCCTACGGCTAGAAAGGCTTGTAAAGTAAAAGGAAGAAAGGCTGAATGAACTTGGCCTGTTAGAATTTAAAGATCTTTCTACCACGATGCAGCGAGAAGTTCAGTGAGGAAATTTGTAATTCACAATATCCGTGCTAAACCTTATGTCTTCTATCCACATGATGAGTGCTAATCTCTGTTATCTGCATTCCCTATATTTTATATTTTTCACTTAATACATATAGAATGTATCTGGTTTACATACCAGAGGCTACGGATGGACAGTTGGATAATTGGTTCTATATTTAGGATGTATCCGGTCTATAAACCAGAGGCTCTGGATGGACAGTTGGATAAATGGTTCTATATTTAGGATGTATCTGGTCTATAAACCAGAGGTTCTGGATGGACAGTTGGATAAATGGCTCTATATTTAGGATGTATCCGGTCTATAAACCAGAGGCTCTGGATGGACAGTTGGATAATTGGCTCTATATTTAGGATGTATCTGGTCTATAAACCAGAGGCTCTGGATGGACAGTTAGATATATGGCTCTATATTTAGGATGTATCTGGTCTATAAACCAGAGGCAATGGATGGACAGTTGGATAAATGGCTCTATATTTAGGATGTATCCAGTCTATAAACCAGAGGCTATGGATAGACAGTTGGATAATTGGCTCTATATTTAGGATGTATCTGGTCTATAAACCAGAGGCTATGGATGGACAGTTGGATAATTGGTTCTATATTTAGGATGTATTTGGTCTATAAACCAGAGGCTATGGATGGACAGTTGGATAAATGGCTCTATATTTAGGATGTATCTGCTCTATAAACCAGAGGCTCTGTATGGACAGTTGGATAAATGGTTCTATATTTAGGATGTATCTGCTCTATAAACCAGAGGTTCTGTATGGACAGTTGGATAATTGGTTCTATATTTAGGATGTATCTGGTCTATAAACCAGAGGCTCTGTATGGACAGTTGGATAAATGGTTCTATATTTAGGATGTATCTGGTCTATAAACCAGAGGCTCTGGATGGACAGTTGGATAAATGGTTCTATATTTAGGATGTATCTGGTCTATAAACCAGAGGCTCTGGAGGACAGTTGGATAATTGGCTCTATATTTAGGATGTATCTGGTCTATAAACCAGAGGCTATGGAAGGACAGTTGGATAATTGGTTCTATATTTACGATGTATCTGGTCTACAAACCAGAGGCTCTAGAGGACAGTTGGATAATTGGTTCTATATTTAGGATGTATCTGGTCTATAAACCAGAGGCTCTAGATGAACAGTTGGATAAATGGCTCTATATTTAGGATGTATCTGGTCTATAAACCAGAGGCTCTGGATGGACAGTTAGATAACTGGTTCTATATTTAGGATGTATCCGGTCTATAAACCAGAGGCTCTGGATGGACAGTTGGATAAATGGCTCTATATTTAGGATGTATCTGGTCTATAAACCAGAGGCTATGGATGGACAGTTGGATAATTGGTTCTATATTTAGGATGTATCTGGTCTACAAACCAGAGGCTCTGGAGGACAGTTGGATAATTGGTTCTATATTTAGGATGTATCTGGTCTATAAACCAGAGGCTCTGGATGGTCAATTGGATAATTGGTTCTATATTTAGGATGTATCTGGTCTATAAACCAGAGGCTCTGGATGGACAGTTGGATAATTGGTTCTATATTTAGGATGTATCTGGTCTATAAACCAGAGGCTCTGGATGGACAGTTGGATAAATGGCTCTATATTTAGGATGTATCCAGTCTATAAACCAGAGGCTATGGATGGGCAGTTGGATAAATGGTTCTATATTTAGGATGTATCTGGTCTATAAACCAGAGGCTCTGGATGGACAGTTGGATAAATGGCTCTATATTTAGGATGTATCCGGTCTACAAATCAGAGGCTCTGGATGGACAGTTGGATAAATGGTTCTATATTTAGGATGTATCTGGTCTATAAACCAGAGGCTCTGGATGGACAGTTGGATAAATAGTTCTATATTTAGGAGGTATCTGGTCTATAAACCAGAGGCTGTGGATGGACAGTTGGATAAATGGCTCTATATTTAGGATGTATCTGGTCTACAAACCAGAGGCTCTGGATGAACAGTTGGATAAATGGCTCTATATTTAGGATACATCTGGTCTACAAACCAGAGGTTCTGGATCAACAGTTGGATAAATGGTTCTATATTTAGGATGTATCTGGTCTATAAACCAGAGGCAATGGATGGACAGTTGGATAAATGGCTCTATATTTAGGATGTATCTGGTCTACAAACCAGAGGCTCTGGATGGACAGTTGGATAAATGGCTCTATATTTAGGATGTATCCGGTCTATAAACCAGAGGCTCTGGATGGACAGTTGGATAAATGGCTCTATATTTAGGATGTATCCGGTCTATAAACCAGAGGCTCTGAATGGACAGTTGCATTAATGGCTCTATATTTAGGATGTATCCGGTCTATAAACCATTTGACATTACCAATGGCAGGATCACTAATTGGATGCCTAGTTGTCCCTATGGAATCACCTCTCTGTAGCTGAAGCAACAAAATGGCACTCCCATCGCTAGTGATCAAGAGCAGTGTTGGGGCCAGCATGTCTTTATGGACCTTGCTTTGTGCAGTGGTCCAAATCATTTGGTGGAGGGGGGATTATGGTGTGGGGTTGTTTTTCAGGGGTTGGGCTTGGCCCCTTAGTTCCAGTGAAGGGAACTCTTAAGGCGTCAGAATACCAAGACATTTTGGACAATTTCATGCTCCCCATTTTGTGGGAAGAGTTTGGGGATGACCCCTTCCTGTTCCAACATGACTGAGCACCAGTGCAAAGCAAGGTCCATAAAGACAAGGATGAGCGAGTTTGGGGTGGAGGAACTTGACTGGCCTGCACAGAATCCTGACCTCAACCCAATAGAACACCTTTGGGATGAATTAGGCAGGAGACTACAAGCCAGGCTTTCTCATCCACCATCAGTGCCTGAAACTCACAAATGCTCTTCTGGAAGAATGGTCAAACATTCCCATAGACACTCCTAAACCTTGTGGACGGCCTTCCTAGAAGAGTTGAAGCTGTTATAGCTGCAAAGGGTGGGCCAACTCAATATTGAACCCTACAGACTAATGGGATGCCATTAAAGTTCATGTGCGTGTAAAGGCAGGTGTCCCAATACTTTTGGTAAAATAGTGTACGTAGTTATATTGGTCCAAGCTAGAGCTGGAGCTTGTGTTTTCTTAAATTGTTGTGTAATATCATTATACATGAGACAGATTACCCCTCTCACAGAATTCAGCACAGACGTCATTTCATACTCAACATTCTCACTAAGTAGTTCTGGCATTCAGTAATTACTTAGAGAGTGATTATTGAGCATGATGTTGATAAACTAGAGTTTTATGATGGAATTTTGTAAATAAATGTTAAATGCAGAGTTTTTCCAGTATTGGGTGCTGCTTGCGGAGCTGCAGGCACACACAGATGTTTCGTGTTCATAGCCATGTGTAGAGTTTTATAATAAAATTATTTACCATAGGTGTCCCCTGAATATTTGTCTATAGTGGTTCATCAGGGAAAAAATAAGAAACAATTGTCAGGGGTCCAATATGAGATGTAACTTTACACTACAGTGGAACCTCGGATTACGAACTTAATTTGTTCCAGGAGAACGCTTGTAACCCAAATCACTTGTATATCAAAGCAAGATTCCCCATAGGAAACAATGGAAACTCAGATGATTCGTTCCACAACCAATGCTTGTCTATGTAGTACTGTATGTGGCCAGAGGTGTGAGGGTGCTGGTGTATGCAGTACTGTATGTGGCCAGAGGTGCGGGGAGCACTGGTGTATGCAGTACTGTATGTAGCCAGAGGTGCAGGGGCGCTGGTGTATGCAGTATTGTATGTGGCCAGAGGTGCGGGGGAGCTGATGTATGCAGTACTGTATGTGGGCAGAGGTGCGGGGGCACTGGTGTATGCAGTACTGTATGTGGCCAGAGGTGCGGGGGTGCTGGTGTATGCAGTACTGTATGTGGCCAGAGGTGCGGGGGTGCTGGTGTATGCAGTACTGTATGTGCGGTGTATGTCATGACGTATGTGGTCGCGGGGGCGTGGAGACCGGTGTATGTCATAACGTATGTGGTCACGGGGGCGCGGAGACTGGTGTATGTCATGACGTATGTGGTCGTGGGGGCGTGGAGACCGGTGTATGTCATGACG
>BLSH010248211.1:75215-99186 GCA_018402905.1 Glandirana rugosa | reverse complement strand
ATCGCGGGTAGCTGGCGGCGATCGAGTCCGCCGCACCCGCTCCCTGCCCCCCCCCCCCCGAACACAGTGAGCGCACGAGCACGCCACCGGCGCGCGCTCACAGGGAGTGATATCGCAGCCGCCGTCATATGACGGCGAGCCATTTTGTCGCCGTCAGACGCCGGTCGGCAAGTGGTTAAAGTAACGCAGTGCCGTATCGCAATAAATAGCCTGGTCATGAAGGGGGGTAAATCTTTCGGAGAACAAGTGGTTATAGAACTTTTTTACTAGGAGAATAACCGAGCTCTGTGGATTACTTGGGTTATGGCTTATGAATCAAAGTCCAGGATCTTTAGTAACATAAACAGTCCAAACAAACGGATCAACCAAGTCCAGAAACTATTCTGTGCATGCAACTAATGATAGCCAAGGGAGAAATAACTCAACCAGTGTGACGAAGGTTCTTCATACGATATTAGGATCCACCAAGAGGCACAATATAAGGTGTAGAGAATTATGATTCTGGGTCCACCACCTAGTCATGCAGAAAGATTAAAGGTTCTTCTTCAACCACAGACATCTACGTTTGCAACAAACCTTCCTCCCGAGCCTCATGAGGGTCCTAACACCCAAATCACGCTCCCCATCCAAATACAAAGCACAGACTTTGGCACACTTGACTTCTTGGCTCATCTGTGTGATTGAATCGAATTGCTTCCTCAATGGTCCCCCTACATTCCTCTACAGCAGCCTTTCTCAACCAGGGTTCCTCCAGAGGTTGCTAGGGGTTCCTTGAGCAATGGTCAATGTCTACCTCTCAGATAAATTCCCAATGACACCATTGATCTTTTTAGTTATCTGTAAGGGGGTAATTCTTCCCAATGACCACAAGTGTAAGGAGCATTCTTCCCATTGACCATCACACTAATGTATCAGGAGTTGTAGATTTGTAATTTTTAGCAGGGGTTCCCCGAGACCGGAGAATTATTTCAAGGGTTCCTCGCTGTTGAAAAGGTTGAGAAAGGCCGCTCTACAGCATCCTTTCTCGACCTTTTTAACTTGTAGGAACCCTCGAAATAACTTTCCAGGCTCAGAGAATCCCTGCTGATAATCACTATACAGTTGTGCTCAAACGTTTGCATATTCTGGCAGAAATGGTGATATTTTGGCATTGATATTGAAAATATGATCATGCCAAAAACGTCTTTTATTTAACCACTTCCCGACCGCGTGCCGTGTTTTCACGGCGGCAGTCGGGATGCTGAGCGCGAATCGCCGTAAAAAGGAGGAGATCTGCAAACAGCCTCTAGGGGGCGTGCGCACCCGCCGCACTCCTGAGGAGTGTGCCCGCGGCTCAGGTGGACCCGATGTACGCCGGCGAGCCGCGATGAGAGGCCACAGGGAAAGAACGGGGAACCGCCGATGTAAACATGGCGGTTCCCCGCTCTGTTAGTGAGGGCATGGGAGATCTACTGATCACTGTCACTGGGATCAGTTAGATCTCTCATGCCCATGGTAGCCCAACCCCCGCACAGTAAGAACACACCCAGGGAACACAGTTAACCCCTAGATCTCCCCTCCAGCTTAACCCCTTCACTGCCAATGACATTTATACAGTAGTCAGTGGACATTTAAATTTCTGATCGCTGAATAAATGTCATTGGTCCCAAACAAGTGTCAAAATGGTCCGACATGGCCGCTGCAATATCGCAGTACCGCTAAAAATCGCAGATCGCCGCCATTACTAGTAAAAAAAAAAAAACCCAGAAATGAATTCTCATCATCCGTAAACGCAGCCACTTTTGCGCAAACCAATCAATAAACGCCAATTGTGATTTTTTTTATCACAAATATGAGGAAGAATATAAATCGGCCAAAACCGGTGAAAAAAAAATGTTTTTTTATATATATTTTTTTTGGATTTGAATTTTAGCAAAAAGTAAGAAATGTGGTTTTTTTTGCAAAATGGTCGCTCTTATTTTGTTTATAGCAGCGATCAGAAATGACGCAGAGGGGATCAAATACCACCAAAAGAAAGCTCTATTTGTGGGAAAAAAAGGACGCAAATTTTGTTTGGTGCAACGTCGCACGACCGCGCAATTGTCAGTTAAAGCGCCGAATCACAAAAAGTGCTCTGGTCCTGAAGCTGGAAAACCTTCCGTTTGGTAAGTGGTTAAGGATTGTGATCATATGAAGCCATTTATTATCTCATTTGTTTGGCTCCTTTTTGAATCATGATGATAACAGAATGGCCCTGATGAAAAGTTTCCATCCCCAAAATGTTTGGCCTTGGTGCAGACACGCAAGGTGGCACACACAGGTTACTATGGCGATTAAAGGGTAATTTCCCACATCTGTGGCTTTTTAAATTGCAATTAGCGTCTGTGTACAAATAGTCAATGAGTTTGTTAGCTCTCACGTAGATGCACTGAGCAGGCTAGATACTGAGCCATGGGGAGCAGGAAAGAACTGTCAAAAGACCTGCGTAAGGTAATGGAACTTTATAAGGATGGAGAAGGATGTAAAAAGATATTCAAAGCCTTGAATATGCCAGTCAGTACTGTTCAATGACTTATTAAAGTGGACCTTCACCCTCCTGAGGACAATCCTACCTCTCCATCCCTCCTCTTTCCTCTGCTGGAATAGGGTATTGGTTTTTTTTCCTTTGTTCAGGTCTTTTTTTAATGTTAAGTCCATCCTGCCGCCCCATGCACGTCACTTGCCTTAGGTGAATCACGAGCACACTGCCCGCTGTGCCTCCCGGGATATGTACATCCCAGGAGGCATAGCCTCCCATTCAGGAACAGGAGGAGACGGTGGGCCTGTCAGTGCATCATCAAAAGGCCCAGCCACTGAGTCCAGAAAAACTGGTGGACCTCTTGATGACATCAAAGAAAACATGGCGATGCGAGACGGATCTGTGGCCGTTCCTGAGATGATCTCAGCGGGTCAACACTGGATCCACTGAATGGGAGTATCTGAAATGTCCAGATACCACCATCAGGTAAGTAGGACGAAAAAAAAAAAAATGGGGAGGTCAATTTGAGTTCCTCTTTAGGAAGTGGAAAATTTAGGGATCTCACCTTGACACGGCTCACGGCTTCTACCACACTGTAATCTGGAGTGATGAGACCAAAATAGATCTTTATGGTCACAACCATAAGAGTTATGTTTGCAGAGGGGTCAATGAGGCCTATAGTTACAAGAATACCATCCCCACTATGAAGCATGGTGGTGGCTCACTGATGTTTTGGGGTGTGTGAGCTCTAAATGTACAGGGAATCTTGTTGAAAATTGAAGGCAAGATGAATGCAGCATGTCATCAGAAAATACTGGCAGACAATTTGCATTCTTCTGCATGAAAGCTGCGCATGGGAAGCTCTTGGACTTTCCAGAACAACAATGACCCTAAGCACAAGGCCAAGTTGACCCTCCAGTGGTTACAGCAGAAAAAGGTGAAGGTTCTGGAGTGGCCATCACAGTCTCCTGACCTTAATATCATCGAGTCGCTCTGGGGAGATCTCAAAGCGTGCGGTTCATGGAAGGCGACCAAAGACTTTGCATGACTTGGAGGCACTTTGCCAAGAAGAATAGGCAGCTATACCACCTGCAAGAATTCAGGGCCTCATAGACAACTATTACAAAAGACTGACCGCTGTCATTGATGCTAAAGGGACAATGCACAATATTAAGAACAAAGGAACTTAGTGAACAGACTTTTGAACAGGGGGGCATTTCATTGGTTTACTTGTTGCCATGTTTTGTCTTATGGTGGCGCCATTCTGTTGTCACCTACAGTTACAGAATATAAATCCCATAAGAGATAAAAGAAATGTGTTTTGCCTGCTCACTCATGTTTTCTTTAAAAATGGCATATACTGTATATTACCAATTCCCCAAGGGGACAACTGTGTCCATACCTCACTGTACATTAGTGTGATGGTCACTGGAAAGAATGCTCTTTACATTGGTGGTCATTGGGAAGAATTAGCTAAAAAGATACACGGTGTCAGTGGAAACTTATCTGAGAGGCAGAAGTTGGTCATTGCTCAAGGAACCCCCAGCAACCTCGTGAGGAACCCTAGGATTCAACGGAACCCTGGTTGAGAAAGGCTGCTCTAAAGCCTGACCCTCCGACTGGGGCTTCAGATGTATAATGTACATTGCACGCAAAACTGCATAGTAAAGGAAAATAACTAACATCCTCTCCCACTGTGCCCTCATAGCCAGCAGCACTAACTCCCTTGTTCTAACCCCATGGGCATGAGAGCACATCGTATATAATGCACGTATCATCCTACTTCCACCTGCAGAACAAAATGCCTTAATTCCCCGAAGACCTGCTAAATCCAATTCATGCTCCCACGTAGTAAGTGAAAAAATGAAACAGAATGTTAATGGAAAACTGCTGTTATGTGTCTTTACATCCATTTCAATGGAAGGTTAAAGAGGATCTGTATTGTGGAAGCTGTGGCCAAAGTGGAAATCACAGTGCAAAGGACTAATCCCCAGCATTGCATGTGGTCTCCCTGCAGCTGATCTCTTCCCCCTTACAGGCAGCCTACCATATCCTGTTCTGCATTCTTTGTGTGGAGGAGGCCTTCTCGGTAGAGGAGTAGAGTATTGCATTCTAATGTTAGCGGTGCGCCTGCCCCACTAAAGACTGATGATCTGATGACTGGTGGGGTAATAAGTAAAAAGCAGCAGGATGGGTTGGGGAAGCACAGATCCACAGAGTGGGTAGAGCAGAAGCAAGGAGATCCTGACACTGCAGGCCCTCAGGTACAGCTTCCTAACCAGCATGGAGGACAGTGACCAGCCCAGTAGTGACATCACCAAATCTCACTCCAAATCTGGAGAGACTAGCAGTCAGAGGCAGAAGTGCCATGGGTGATCTCACAGTGCAGCTTTACAGCCATAAGGCTCAAGAAATATTTTTTATGGTACTGTTTGAGCACAATAAGGCTTCATGCACACAGTCAACTAGAGGATTTGAAGTCGTCTAGCATAAAATCCCCAGTGCTTCTCTGCTGTAAAAATGGCATGTTTAGGGGAAATTAAGCCTTACGCCCATGGGTAGGTAAAGTGGAAGGATCCATGCCGGAGAGGCAGTGGGAAGGAGCAAGGAGAGACAGTAAGTAGATCAGCACTGTGCTGGGACAGACAAGGGGAGAGACAGTCATTTGCAACAGACCTCTCTTGAAGACCACGTAGTGCCATGGCTTCATCTAACGTTTCCCTGGGAGGTCTCCATGTGTTTGTGCCAGTCGGGTAGGACTGGGGCAGAAAGTCAGTCTGTAGGACTGGGAGGAAGATCAGTTGGTGGCAGCCAAGTGGGCTGGCATTTTGTGCAAGCAAGTGGAGCTGGGATCAGTGGCCACAGGGAAGCAGAAGGAGGAATTTCATGCTGTTTACTCACATTGCACTAATTTGTCAAGAGACTGAGAGTTCCTACCTATAATGGGCATTTGCTGAACTAGTAACATCCAGCTAGTTTCCACAAGCAGCAGGTGCTGTGCTGTAAAAGCCAAGTTTGTGCAGGAGGAAGAAAGGAAGAAGAGGACTTTTTGCAAATAGGGAGGAAGTGTCCCTTTCTTCATAGTTATGGACATCTTTCAAGTTGGGCATCCCATAATTCGTTACCCCATCAAAGTTATCAACCCCTAATAAAACATCAAAACAAGCCAAGGACTGCTTTCTGCATTGGAGTCTGTGAAGGAAATGCTATGTGACTGGCTGCGCAGCAGTGGGGACCCTGACATTAGCGAATCCTACAGGGGTAATGCTACATACAGTCAGGTCCATAAATATTGGGACATCGACACAATTCTAATCTTTTTGGCTCTATACACCACCAAAATGGATTTGAAATGAAACGAACAAGATGTGCTTTAACTGCAGACTTTCAGCTTTAATTTGAGGGTATTTACATCCAAATCAGGTGAACAGTGTAGGAATTACAACAGATTGTATATGTGCCTCCCACTTTTTAAGCGACCAAAAGTAATGGGACAATTGGCTGCTCAGCTGTTCCATGGCCAGGTGTGTGTTATTCCCTCATTATCATATTTACAAGGAGCAGATAAAAGGTCCAGAGTTCATTTCAAGTATGCTATTTGCATTTGGAATTTGTTGCTGTCAACTCTCAATATGAGATCCAAAGAGCTGTCACTATCAGTGAAGCAAGCCATCATTAGGCTGAAAAAAACAAAACAAACCCATCAGAGAGATAGCAAAAACATTAGGTGTGGCCAAATCAACTGTTTGGAACATCCTTAAAAAGAAAGAATGCACCGGGGAGCTCAGTAACACCAAAAGACCCGGAAGACCACGGAAAACAACTGTTGTGGATGACCGAAGAATTCTTTCCCTGGTGAAGAAAACACCCTTCATAACAGTTGGCCAGATCAAGAACACTCTCCAGGAGGTAGGTGTATGTGTGTCAAAGTCAACAATCAAGAGAAGACTTCACCAGAGTGAATACAGAGGGTTCACCACAAGATGTAAACCATTGGTGAGCCTCCAAAACAGGAAGGCCAAATTAGAGTTTGCCAAACAACATCTAAAAAAGCCTTCACAGTTCTGGAACAACATCCTATGGACAGATGAGACCAAGATCAACTTGTACCAGAGTGATGGGAAGAGAAGAGTATGGAGAAGGAAAGGAACTGCTCATGATCCAAAGCATACCACCTCATCAGTGAAGCATGGTGGTGGTAGTGTCATGGCGTGGGCATGTATGGCTGCCAATGGAACTGCTTCTCTTGTATTTATTGATGATGTGACTGCTGACAAAAGCAGCAGGATGAATTCTGAAGTGTTTGGGGCAATATTATCTTCTCATATTCAGCCAAATGCTTCAAAACTCATTGGACGGCGCTTCGCAGTGCAGATGGACAATGACCCGAAGCATACTGCGAAAGCAGCCAAAGAGTTTTTTAAGGGAAAGAAGTGGAATGTTATGCAATGGCCAAGTCAATCACCTGACCTGAATCTGATTGAGCATGCATTTCACTTGCTGAAGACAAAACTGAAGGGAAAATGCCCCAAGAACAAGCAGGAACTGAAGACAGTTGCAGTAGAGGCCTGGCAGAGCATCACCAGGGATGAAACCCAGCGTCTGGTGATGTCTATGCATTCCAGACTTCAGGCTGTAATTGACTGCAAAGGATTTGCAACCAAGTATTAAAAAGTGAAAGTTTGATTTATGATTGTTAATCTGTCCCATTACTTTTGGTCCCTTAAAAAATGGGAGGCACATATACAAACTGTTGTAATTCCTACACCGTTCACCTGATTTGGATGTAAATCCTCTCAAATTAAAGCTGAAAGTCTGCAGTTAAAGCACATCTTGTTCGTTTCATTTCAAATCCATTGTGGTGGTGTATAGAGCCAAAAACATTAGAATGGTGTTAATGTCCACATATTTATGGACCTGACTGTATATGCTCCTGCCAAAATGCTAAACACTGTGAAGGATAAATGCTCTAATATGAACCGACCTGGACAGGCTCTCATAACATCAGTGGTTGCCCATTAAATGGAGAACCTCCTTCAAAACCGGTCTACTTATTTTTTACCACCATAAATAATCAAGGTCAAATGTGTATGAAGAGCTGATTCAGCCCACTCACCACCTTTGGTTTCCTAACATAAATAAACTGAATCTCAATAATCCATCTTGAAAACCTTGGAGCCTTCTGTCTTGTAGCAACCATCTCCTGCAACTCAACACTCAACTCCACAGGGCCATTTACCTTGATAACTTGGCACTTGATGACAAATAAATCTATTTTCTTGTGGAAGGGAACTGCAATGAAATCTCCCTAAACTGTCAGCAGCACCCAAGGCATGGGCTGTGGGCACTACTTGAATAGGGTACCACAGATATAGCCTGATTACAAGCTACTCCCTGCCTTGTACTGCAAATAAAGGGCCGCTAGGCCATTTATTTAACAAATCAAATAACATTTGATAAAACATTTAACAAAATGTAGACAATGTACATAGTATGCTGGTTGCTGGTCTTAGGAGGCCCCACTAATCTCATCCTTTAGTATCTGCCCCGACTCAAAACTCCCCAGCCGCACTACACCGGCTTGGGGACAACCATTTTCTTGCAGATACTTCCACTTTCCGCTTCCCAATTAAACCACAGTTAACTGAGATACCACCGAGGACTCCATACCTGAGATGGGTCCTTACACTGAACAACGAAACATCTGAAAAGCCTCTGAAGACCCCAACCGCTACCAAACATAAATACACCAACATCAAGGGAGGGTGGGCGGGAAACTTCTCACCGCCGTGGGCCCATCTGCTTGGCGCTGACGTGGCCCTGCCCTATATACCAGTCCTGCACCCTGCCAGCCCCGCCTTCCCCCCGCTCAACGAGCGGATCTAGATGGCCAAATATAATTAACCTTAAGCTGCCCAGGCCCCTGGCCCCCCCGTCATGCGGCCCTATGCCTATTTTTTTTTTTTTTGCTGCGGCCCGCTCTGAATATGAGTACATTATAGATAAGTAATAAACTTTTGTATTACTGCATTCGTATGGAGCAGCCAGGGGATGAGTTAAGAACCTCTACCCATAACCAGACTGTGCCAGCCCTCTGGTTATTGCACAATGGAGAATATCTTCAAAAATGTGCCCCGTGTCACCTGCTGACCCTCCCCCAATCCCTTGACGAGGCCATCTGATGCTTTGGTGGAGTCTCATGCTTGTCAGTCGCTGTGGTTGATGTTCAAAATTAAACCCGATAGCCCCTTCCATTGTGACTCCGCTAACAGGTTTCCCGTTGCGGTGCAGACAAAATGGTGCCGTGCCCACGTCTGACTCTACGATTGTGGCGTGTGATTGCAGTCTCTGTATAAACAGCAAAGCGTAGCCTGCGCTATTTTATGAATTTATTCTTTCAGGCTATAATTAAATAAGGTTTACGCCCAAGTTAAACTTAAATGTGACAACATTCCCTGCACAAAGAATCCACAGAGAAAGGATTGTCTGGTTGGGCAGTGTCTCCGCTATGCGCCGCATTCCTGATAATAAACCCCAGTCTGAAAATAAAATGTCTGAAATACACAATTATATCATACATATGACCTAACGCATGGGTGGAATGATATAATATCTGCACCCTGTAGCTGGACGTAATATCTCTGCAAAAACTAAAAACACAACTTATAAATGAAAACAAAAAAAAGTACAAATGACCCAACAGGCCAAATCAGCTAAAAAAAAAAAATCTATCGATTTATGGACTTCCTATATAAAATTCTCTCTGTTGGCCCTATCAATTACTTGCATTGTTTCTTTGGCCCACTTGACACATAAAAAAAAAGAAGAATCCCATTGGTTTGTGTAAATTTTGTAGGTAATGATGAGTAGTCAGGTGGATCTTCCGAGGAGCTGGTTTATTGCAGTATGGGAGAGGCCCAGGTCTGATAGTTTCTTCCAGTATCACTTCTAGAACTTCCTACTTCCTGTTCCCACCCACAGTCCTAACAAAGCTATGCAAATACAAGAACAAATTCTACATCTTTTCCCTAGAAGAGACATGCATATATAAATGACGTGTAATATCGAACCAACAAGGAGTGAAGCATAGCAAGGAACAATAACAAACTGCACTGTAAAACACAAAATGCTGGGTAAGAGTCAATGTGTGATAAAGTCTTGGAACTTTGCATTGGGTTTACACACTCTTCCAGATCGAGTAACAACTTGTGGGGCTTGCGAGGCTGAAACCTCTTGCCCGTTGCCATCATCATTTTGTTCTGGTTGTGTGTTGGAAGTGCCAATTGGTACAGCAGCAGGCGGCTGTGCTAGGGGTCCTGAAGTGATCCTAGGCACATGGGCAGCGGCAGTACAGTATGATTCAGGTACTTGTAGGCGGCTCCTTACATAGGTCCTACCATCAGAATGGACAACTAAACTGTTTGGTTGGCAGGCCTTTCCGTGAACCGTGGCCAGTTTGTCAAACCCACGGGTTGTCTCCATCCTTACCACCTGCCCAGGCTCCAGGGGAGAAAGACGTCTGGCCGATTTATCATGGCTTATCTTTCCCTTTTGTCTGTGTGCAAATAATGCAGCCTGAACATCATTCTCAACTCTTGGCAGGAGCTGTGATGGGACCATAGCAATCAGAGTCCTGGTTCGTTGTGCTGGAGAAGGCATGCCATCCCTAGGTGTGTTGCGGAGGTTGAGCAGGGCTGCATAAACGTCAGAACCATCACATGCACATTTCTTTAGGAGATGCTTGGCTGATCTTACACTATGTTCCGCAAGACCATTGGATCTAGGGTAATTGGGACTGCTAGTGACTGTGCAGTGCTGAAAATCCCATTGGTGAGCAAAGTTCTTGAATTCTCTACTTGAAAATGATGTTGCATTATCAGTCATCAATTGATAGGGAATTCCATGTGTGGAGAATATCCACTTCAATGTCACTGTGTTACTGGAAGTGTTTGGGAGGACATCAAATTCCCACCAGCCAGATTACGAATCTACCAAGACCAGGTAATCCTTGTTTGACCACTCAAATATGTCTCTCATCTGGTGCTGTCGTAGAGCATTGCTTGGGGCTCATCTGGAAACTTCTCTTTCAATGTCAGTGTATATAGTGGGACAAAACATGGTTTCACATGCTCTTTGCTTAATGGAATGAAAGCCGGGATGTCCTTGATGGAACTGTGTCAAGTAGTATTTTTGAAGAGAGTGAGGGTTTACATATCTTTGACCTCGCAGTATTATTCCATCATCCACTGTTAATTCATCCCTCATAGAGTAGAATGGTCGAATATCATCTGGGAGTTCCTTAAAGGAGCCAGGCCACCCATTGAGAATGATGTCCATGAGGCGCTGACAGGTGGCATCTGCCTATGTGTCCTGCTTTAGTTCCTGAATCCTTCTGGATGACAACACCCCATCCAGAACCAACACATCATAATCCTCAATAGCTCCAGAGTTATCAAAAGTGGGGAGGTGTGCACATGAAAGAGCATCCGCAACAAATAGTTTATACATTACATTCATGTGGAAGCCAGACTGCGCCAAGACCAGGCTGGGAAGCATCAGCAGAAAATACCACCGGCTTATGCACATCAAAATACTGTAGGACAGGTGGACTAGTCAATTGTGTTTTCAATGTATCCACAGCAACAGTATGTTGTTCAGTCCAACGCCAGTCGGCATCTTGGCGCAGAAGCTGACGGAGTGGAGATGTCTTTATGGACCTTGCTTTCTGCACTGGTGCGTAGTCATGTTGGAACAGGAAGGGGCCATTCCCAAACTGTTCCCACAAATTTGGGAGCGTGAAATTGTCCAAAATGTCTTGGTATGCTGACGCTTTAAGAGTTCCCTTCACTGGAACTAAGGGGCCAAACCCAACCTCTGAAAAACAACCCCACATGACAACCCTCCCTCCACTAAATGATTTGGACCAGGGCACAAAGCAAGGTGCATAACTACATGGATGAGTGAGTTTGGGGTGGAGGAACTTGACTGGCCTGACTTCAACCCAATAGAACACCTTTGGGGTGAATTAGAGCAGAGACTGTGAGCCAGGCCTTCTCATCCAACATCAGTACCTGACCTCACAAATGCGCTTCTGGAAGAACGGTCAAACATTCCCATAGACACATTCCTAAACCTTGTGGACAGCCTTCCCAGAAGAGATGAAGCTGTTATAGCTGCAAAGGGTGGGCCAACTCAATATTGAACCCTACGGACTAAGACTGGGATGCCATTATATTTCATTGGCGTGTAAAGGCAGACATCCCATTACTTTTGGTAATATAGTGTATAACAGGTTATGGTAAGATGGGCCAAAAGGAACCAAAAAGCCTTCACTGAACCACTGTGAAGCACTGAAAAGGTCTCTGAAAACAGAAAGACTTCATACTTTATCATTGGACCCCAAACCCTCTTCCATAGAAGACTATTGTTTGCAGGAACTGCATTGACGATGGGCAGCAAGCCTGAAGTGCAGTGAACTGATGCAGCTCTTTTTAGCGCTGATCATTCACATTTTTTCTTTAGCAAGCCTAAAGCTGCTGTATACAGTTTGCAACAAATGGCTTTATGATATTAGGCTGTATCCTGCAAACCATCAGTTTTGGAAGTAGAGTTGGCCAAGGGGCACAAAGGAAAGGTTTGCATGACCTCATCCACCACCCCAAAATAAGTCCCCTTTATTCTAGAATGGCTGTACTGTGCTGCATGCCAGTATCAAGCAACTCTTTATTTCAGAAAATTCAGAAACTCAACCTATTTTATGTAATTTATAAAGTGCTGATTTATTTTATACAAAAAATTCAATCCCTTTTTCAGTAACCCTGCAGTGTCGCCCTCACCTCCTCTGGGATCCGGTATTGGTCTCCTCTCTGGCCTGAGGCCAACGCACTTCTGGGTTTCACCCAGAGCGCAGGTGCTGCGGCCAAACAGTGGGAAGCTCTCCTGATTGGTGCTGTGGCCAGGCAGCCCTCCTGATTGTGCGTGTTCAAATTGTGAAGGGACACATGGCTTGGCATTTATAATGTATTGCTATGTTCTACCTGAGTCCCCTACTGTTGTGCCTCTGTGACTCTTGTGCACCCCAATAGCCTCCTGTGCAACCCAGTGACCCCCTGTGCACTCCAGCGGAATTGAGCGCACTCCATTGCGTCTGTATCATCCTGTGACTCTACGTAACTTCCTGTGCACCCCAGTGTCATCTAGTGTACTTCAGCATACCCAAGTCATAGAGTGACTGTAAGTGACCTCCTGTGCACCCCAGTGTCCTCTAGTGTGCTCCAGTGTACCCAAGTCATAGAGTGACTGTAAGTGACCTCATGTGCACCCAGTGTCATTTCGTGTGATCCAGTGTACCCAAGTCATATAGTGACTCTAAGTGACCCCCTTTGCACCCCAGTGTCATCTACTGTGCTTCAGTGTACCCAAGTCATAGAGTGACTGTAAGTGACCTCATGTGCACCCAGTGTCATCTAGTGTGCTCCAGTGTACCCAAGTCATATAATGACTCTAAGTGACCTCCTGTGCACCCCAGTGTCCTCTAGTGAGCCTGTGTCATCCTATATCTCCCAGTGACCTCCTGTGTACCCCACTGTCATCCAGTGCACTGGAGTCATCATGTGATTATAGGCAATCTCCTGTGTACCCCAGTGTCATCTAGCAACATCAATGCACCCAAGTCATTTAGTTATTGCAAGTGAGATTCTGCGTGCCCCATAGTTGTCTAGTGGCTCCAGTGTGCCTCTGCACAGCTTGTGACTCCAGTGCACCTCAGACCATCCTGTGTCATCTTGGGACCACAGGGCTCCCTGTTCACCCCCATGACTTCAGTGCATCTCAAAGCACTCTGTGCCACCTTGGATCCCCAGTGAGCACCTGTGTGCCCCGTTATTCTAGTGCAACCTAGAACATCCAATGACTCCTAATGTGCCCTGTGGACCTCCCTGATACATGTGACTACACGCAATCTCTGACATGCTCCAAAGTTGTCTTTCCTGCTACCAGGGCCGCCATCAGGGGGGTACAGGCAGTACTGTTGTAAGGGGCCCCAGTGTCTCAAGGGGCCCTTACAACAAAAACTTTAGCAGTCTTTAACATTGGAGTCTATGGGAGGGGGGTCACCCAGTTTGGGGACTCCGTTCTCCTGAACCATAGACAATAAAAATACCAAACTTGAGTCACATAGAGAGGGCTTACTGGGCAACAACTGGTCCAAGTTTGGGACCTCCACTATCTATGGTTCGACTGTACCGGGTCCTCAAATTGACCAGTCATTGATCTGTAATTGTCAGGTGAAGTTCGTTAGCATTGAAGTCTATGGGAGGATGGCACCCGGTTTGGGGACACCGTTCTCCCGAACCATAGGCGATAAAAATACGAAACTTGGGTCACATGGAGAGGACCCCCTGGACCACAACTGATCCTAGTTTGGGACCTCCAACACCTATGGTTCTGGATGAGGTCTTATTGCAAGCATCGGGTGGTTTGCTTAACCCCTTGGATCCCACACTAGCATGCATTGCACACTTCACTTTACTTGAATGGGTCATGCTTGGCAGGCTACACCTGGTAAATGGGACAGGGTGTATAATTCCTACTGCGGCTGCAACATGTGTACACCCCTGGCCAGTGGACGGATGTGGTGGGAAGGCCAGTGGGCGCGCCCTGGGGAATGTTGGTGGTCAGACGTGGGGGGCCCAGGTCTAAAGCTGTGTAAGGTGTAAAAATTTCTTATGGCTGCCCTGCCTGCTGCATTCCATCATCGGTACCCTCTGCAGCCTCGCAGCCCTCAGGGCGCTCTTGAAATGACCCAAAATTCCCTTCTCTAGTGGATAAGGACTTCTGTTTGTGGTATGCAGGATGTGTTAGGGTTCTAGACTGAGCTTAGTGGAAATCAGACCCTGGACCAAGCACCAGAAGAGAAAAAGTGTTGTCCATGCAAATGCCCCCCCCAAAAAAATCCTTCTTCATGTTATAAACAGACTGGATAAGACAGACCTGGCTGGCACACACATTCATGTCTTTTTTCTGCTCTTCTATTGGTGTACTCATCATGATGAGGGCCCTGGTATGGTTACATCATCTTCTGGAAGGATTCTGTGTCATTTATACTCCTTTTATGAAGATTGCGATAGGGGTGAATGGTGAAGTATGCAAACTGAAAGTTAAAAACATGCGCATGGTGCGTCCCCCGATTCACAACAATGGTAAATCATTAAAAAGAAAATCCACCACTGCCATCCTCCCTCCAAATTGCCATTGACTCCCCTAAAATGATCTACCTCTGTCCTTATTGGCTCTCTAGGGTTGAGTGATCATGGTGCTCTCTCCTGATTGGATGCCCCATTCCTGGGGTGTATTCCTGAGCTGTAACAGCCAGTGTTGGGAACAAATGCTAGGATATATCTCTGAGTGGCACCTAAGAAAGAAATCCCCGCCCAGCCTCCGCCACACCTTTATCCCACCCCCTTGTGCCCAAATAAGCAACAGGCTGAAAAGTCAGCATCTCAGGCCAAAAGCTGGCAAATTCCCAGGTGTAATCAAAGTCACACACTAATTTAGCCATAGATGGGTCAAAATTCGGCCGTTCAGAAGGAACTGGTTGAATTTTGGTCCATCTCTGGGCAGGCTGGTTGTACTGAAGTGAATTCATCAATCAACTTTGGTACAACCGGCCTGTCAGGTTTTTTTTACCTGATCACTGCTGGCGGTTATAGCCGCCAGTAGTGATTACTGTACTCCCCATCGGTAGAACACAATAGCGCTGTAGGTAGGGTTGCCACATCATCCCTTTAATCCAGGACACACATTAATTACACAGGTTGTTCTGTGGCTGAT
Organism: Glandirana rugosa; assembly: GCA_018402905.1. NCBI lineage: Eukaryota > Metazoa > Chordata > Amphibia > Anura > Ranidae > Glandirana > Glandirana rugosa. The sequence goes on along the minus strand of BLSH010248211.1, from coordinate 83,858 downwards.
TAAGGTGGTAATTACACTCACTTGCCTTATCTGCATTAAATTGGCCTCAGAACAACCTGTGTAATTCATATGTGTCCTGGATTAAAGGGATGATGTGGCAACCCTAGCTGTAGGAGGGATCCCCCCATCAAACCCTGACTGTGTTAATGGGGGATTTAAGCAATTTTCTTTCCATCAACCCATGGCTGAAGGAAAGGACATTGCATAATGCATGGCTTGCCTAAGTCCGATGTTCAATATCCTCTACAGGTCAGCCACTAGGGTTGCCACATCATCCCTTTAATCCAGGACAGATATGAATTACACAGGTTCTGAGGCTAATTTAATGCAGATAAGGAACCAAGTGGGTTAAGAACTGGTTCACACTCGAGCAGCGTGACTTGCAGGGAGAAGCAAGTCGCCCCGCTCGTGGCGGCCTCAGCGTGGCTTGCAAGGAGACTTCTAACCATAGAAGTCATAGAACCATAGAAGTCAATGCAAGTCGCTCTGAGGTCGCCCCGAAAATAGTGCAGAAACCTTTTTCTAAGTCGGACCGACTTGAGTCAAGTCGCCTGACAAGTCACCTCAGTGTGAACCGGCTCTTAATTACCACCTTAATCAGCCACAGAACCTGAGTAATTAATATGTGTTCGGGTTTAAAGGGATGAGACAAATACTTCACCAGGACTAGGCTCCAGTTTTAATTGGTTGTTGAAATGGCACTTTGCCTATAGATTCATCTAAACTCCTTTGACCTTAAAGATGAATGCAGAATTCCATACTTGTTGCAGGTTTTCATGTTATCACACTTCCTAACTGAACACAGTAATGTAGCTATAGTAAGGTGACCAGAATTTAAAAAAAAATCTAAGGACATATTCTTTTTTTTACTAGTAATGGCGGCAATCAGTGACTTATAGCGGGACTGCGATATTGTGGTGGACAAATCGGACACTTTGTGGGAACCAGTGACACTAACACAATGATCAGCGCTAAAAATATGCACTGTCACTGTACTAATGACACTGGCTGGGAAGGGGATAACATCTAGGGCACTCAAAGGGTTAAATGTGTGCCTAACCAGTGTTTTCTCACTGTGGGGGAGGCACTTTTACTAAGGGAAGGCATAGATCCCTGTCCCTGCTTTGTATGAACACAGGATCAATGTCTTCCATACTGACAGAACGGCGATCTGCCTTGTTTACATAGGCAGACCACCGTTCTGCCTGAGTCCGCCTGACCCACTGATCAGCTCCGATACCCAGAAATGCAGGGCAGAACAACATGTGAGCGAGAGTGGAATGGGCATGCACCCGAAACTGAAGAAATGCAACCGCTTTGACCAGCACATGATCATCAGAAAGGGGCACAGATACTGGAAAAAATACACCCCCTAAGCTAGTAGGAGTGGTGGAGCAGGGGGGTGTAATTCAGAATTTGTTTTTTAATTCTGCACTGACTGTCTTTGAAATTGCCCTGGCCCCTGTTCAGATCCAATCCAGGGACAAAACTGGGGACAGACTTGATCCAGGGACAATGTCCTCAGTCAGGGGACTGTCCCCGGAACCCAGGGACGTCAGGTCACCCTAAGCTATAGTGTAAGGCCACTGGTGCAGTTTTATCCCTCTTTTGCAAATGCTCACAGTGCTGGATCCTCCTTCCTTCATTCATATTTTCCTGAGCATATACAATATGTAAATAGTGTCACACGTGGTGGGAATAACCCCTTACAGATGTAAAGAAGATCCCATTGTAATTTGCTCAGACACCAGAGGTCCTCAAGGGTGCAGAATGGGCCCCTAAGCAGGAAGTGCACAATTCATGTGCTTCCTGCTTGGGGTCCTACTGACAATCTCCCCATAGACAGTGAACTTTCAGTCTTTTGGACCTTCTTTTTTCAACCAGTTTGCTTATATCCAGTAGTAGGGGCGTAGATAAGGGAGACCAGGGGGGTTCAAACCCCCCGAGAGTCCATCAGTATCACAGCAGTAAGGCTAGTGTAGTAGATTAAACATTTGGCCAGCACGAGAATGATGCTCTCCACTTCGATTATAAGAGTTTAGTACATCTATTTTTATGTATCCCAGAGAAGCCCACAGGGGGCGCATCTGAGAATTCCTCTCCTGCATTCCAAACAGGTGAGTGGAAGGGGTTCTCAGGTCACCGGGTTCTCCACAGAATGGAGTTTGGAGGCCTGCTAAATGATAGCAATATCTGAAATGGAAAAAATCTGTTTTCCCATGGCTGCATCTCAAAGGCTCCTACTTCAACTTTCACCAGCGTGTGCCTTTAATACACAATTATAATACAGAACAGAGTATTAAAGAATCTTTTTAAAGGTCCCACTAGGTGTCACTACCTGTGTTGTATATCCAGCATGAACTCACATGCATCCTTTACACCACACGTCACACGGGGCACGCTGCATGAATTAATAATAACATTTCATACCTGGTTAGAGAAGTGACAGAGTCACTCCACTCCAAACTGACCTTTCGGTGATCTAGCTACACTTCATAGTTTAATTTGTCTCTTGGGCACTGTATTGGTAACATCCCTGCACTGGGTCCCTAGCCATGCACAACTGCTGTGTCCAATATGAGAGGCCCCAACCATCCCTGCATTGATTAGGCCTGCACTGTGCCCATTATCAGGGGTTTCATCATCCCTGCACTTAGTTCAAGGTTCTACACACCTGCTGTGCCCATTATGAGGGGTTCCCACCATCCCTGTGCTGAGTTCCTGGGTCTGTACACCCGCTGTGCCCATTATGAGGAGTTCCCACCATCCCTGTGCTGAGTTCCTGGGTCTGTACACCTGCTGTGCCCATTATGAGGGGTTCCTACCATCCCTGTGCTGAGTTCCCGGGTCTGTACACCTGCTGTGCTCATTATGTAGGGTTCCACCATCCCTGTGCTGAGTTCCCAGGTCTGTACACCTGCTGCACCCATTATGAGGAGTTCCCACCATCCCTGTGTCGAGTTCCCAGGTCTGTACACCTGCTGTGCCCATTATGAGGGGTTCCTACCATCCCTGTGCTGAGTCCCTGGGTCTGTACACCTACTGTACCCATTATGAGGAGTTCCCACCATCCTTGTGCTGAGTTATCATGCCTGTACACCTGCTGTGCCCATTATGATGGGTCAGAGGCATAACTAGAACCTAGAACTAGGGCCCTGGTGCAAGAAACCATGAAGGGCCCCCCTGACCCTCAGCTGGGGCCCTTCCCTCTGAGCCCAGGGCCCTTCCCACTGATCAGGCTCAGGGGCATGGCACAGGGTTACAATTAACATACCAGTCTGGCTCATGCGTGCTCCCGCAGTGCTATCACTGTCCAGGAGCACACAAGGCTGCTGTCTGCTCCTTTTCCCACACTACCGCACCGTCATATCTCACTCCCCACCTCCTGCACCAACCACTCCGATGCCCCTTTGCACCATGCTGGGTACTATGTATTTTGGCACAGGGGAATCGCATGGGCCCCCCTGGAGCACGGGACCTGGTCACATTTGAGACTCCTATCGGTACGCCCCTGTGATGGGTTCCCACCATCCCTGTGTCGAGTTCTTGGGTCTGTACACCTGCTGTGCCCATTATGAGGGTTGCCTACCATCCCCGTGCTGAGTTCTCATGTCTGTACACCTGCTGTGCCCATTATGAGGGATTCCCACCATCCCTGTGCTGAGTTCTTATGTCTGTACACCTGTTGTGCCCATTATGAGGGATTCCCACCATCCCTGTGCTGAGTTCTCATGTCTGTACATCTGCTGTGGCCATTATGAGGGGTTCCCACCGTCCCTGTGCTGAGTTTCCAGGTCTGTACACCTGCTGTGCCCATTATGAAGGGTGCCCACCATCCCCGTGCTGAGTTCTCATGTCTGTACACCTGCTGTGCCCATTATGAGGGGTCCCCACCATCCCTGTGCTGAGTTCCTGTGTCTGTACACCTGCTGTGCCCATTATGAGGGGTTCCCACCATCCCTGTGCTGAGTTCCCAGGTTTGTACACCTGCTATGCCCATTATGAGGAGTTCCCACCATCCCACTGGCAAGTTCCCACCAGGTCTGCACACCTGCTACGCTCATTATGAGGGGTTTCCACCATCCCCGTGCTGAGTTCTCATGTCTGTCACCTGCTGTGCCCATTATGAAGGGTTCCCACCATCCCTGTGTCTAATTCCTGGGTCCAAACCGCACCGTCATATGTCACTCTCTGCCTCCTGCACCACCCCCCCCCCCCGATGCCCCCTTGCACTATGCTGGGTACTATGTATTTCGGCACAGGGGAGTCGCATGGGCCCCTCTGGAGCACGGGTCTGTACACCTGCTGTGCCCATTATGAGGGGTTCCCACCATCTCTGTGCTGAGTTCTCAGGTCTGTACACCTGCTGTGCCCATTATGAGGGGTTCCCACCATTCCTGTGCTGAGTTCTCAGGTCTGTACACCTGCTGTGCCCATTATGAGGGGTTCCCACCATCCTTGTGCTGAGTTCCTGGGTCTGTACACCTGCTGTGCCCATTATAAGGGGTGCCCACCATCCATGTGCTGAGTTCCTGGGTCTGTACACCTGCTGTGCCCATTATGAGGGGTTTCCACCATCCCTGCACTGAATTCTAACCTCTGCACACATATTGTGTCCATTTTCCACCATCCATACTCTGACTTCCCAGCTCCGACCTGATACTATGGTAGAATGCAAGAGTGGAAACACAAGGTAGGTGAGAACTGAGCCAAGAGTCCCCAAGAAATATAAGAAACTAGCAGTGGACTCCACCTAAAACCTATATATCACTTCTGGCTAGACTGATCCTTTAAGGAAAGCCACGGTCGCCTGGCATGCAAAGTTTGTTTCTTTAATTTGCAGAACATGAGAGGTTTTAGCTGTGTTGTGTTTTCTCCGGTCATCAAACTCCTTTCAACGTCCTTGAGGCCTATGAGTGTGACGCATGGATCTGAAGTTCATTAGAAAATGGGCCGGAAAAACAAACAGAAGGAAAAAAAAAACAGAAAGGCGAGCGGCTTGGGTTACAGCAGAGATTATTTTCTCCTATTATCCCGGCCCTCCATGTGGAGGCTCAGCCTGAGTATTATTGTTTTGTCATTTCAGGTGGGTAAAAAAAAAATGCATAACAATTCAAACCCACAACAATGCGGGACCTGGAGCTGGCATGGGTGGATGCCATGTACCACCCAGGGACACGCCACTGATGCGATGGGCATGATCCACTTATTACGAGCTACATCCAGAGAAACAACAGTAGATTTAGTAGAACTATACCCAGAACTGATGATCATAATAAAGTTCAGAAGTAATGTAACTCTGTTACTATATTCACATTGTAAGGTCCCCAGCTTCTGTGCATCCTTACCGGTGTTTTGTGCCTAGGAGGGACAGGTGCAGTATTGAGCCTCGTTGCCTGCAACCTGTGAAAGGCATGCTAGGCAGCAGATACAGTGGCTTGAAAAAGTATTCATACCCCTTGAAGTGTGGGGGGCATTTGTATGGCGCCCCCCTGAGTCAATACTTTGTAGAACCGCCTTTCTCTGCAATTACAGCTGCAAGTCTTTTTGGGGAAGTCTCTACCAGCTTTGCCCATCTAGAGAGGACATTTCTGCCCATTCTTCTTTGCAGAATACCCCAAGCTCTGTCAGAATGGATGGAGGGCGTCTGTGATCAGCAGTTTTCAAGTCTTGCCACAGATTCTCAATTGGATTTAGGTCTGGACTGTGACTGGGCCATTCTAACACAGGAATGTGCTTTGATCTAAACCATTCCATTGTAGCTCTGGCTGGATGTTTAGGGTCGTTTTCCTGCTGGAAGGGAAACCTCCGCCCCGGTCTCAAGTCTTTTGCAGACTGTAACAGGTTTTCTTCTAAGATTGCCCTGTATTTGGCTCCATCCATCTTCCCATCAACTCTGACCAGCTTCCCTGTCCCTACTGAAGAAAAGCATCCCCACAACATGATGCTGCCACCACCATGTTTCACAGTGGGGATGGTGTGTTCAGGGGGATGTGCAGTGTTATGTGGTGCCCCCATAGTGTAGGTGTGTTTTTGTAGCAGGGTTTTGCTAGGGAAGGCAAAATTTAGTCAGGCCTGAGTGTAAGAGCAGGCCTGAATGTTTTGATCTGGGCTGGGAGCAGTGGCTCAGGGAAGATTCAGTTGGTTCGACAGATGAGGTCACAGGTGCTCCCACTTCTTTCTAGAAACCTGGGGAAGGTTTCTGGTCAGAGAGCTGGGAGATAGGTGGAGCCATCTGGAGTGTTCTAAGGAGCCATGACCAATCCCCAAGCAAAATTGGCAGAGGGAAGGCCTCCTTAAATACTCTGAGTCAGCCCAATTGGGAGGAGAGTGGTGGGTGGAAGTCAGAGATGCAGCCCAGCCCTGCCCCCGCTCAGGATTTGATTGAAAGCCAATGGCTCCCACTGCTCCTGAGCGAGGAGCTGCATGGCTGCAGACGGGCACATCGCTGGATTGAGATCATGCTCAGGTAAATATTTAAGGGGGGATGGGGGGAGCTGACGTGCCTTTTAACTTAATGTGGAGAATGAATTAAAGTAAAAGTCTTTTACCTTTGCAGCCATTTTAAGTCCAACCTGGTGCATGCCGCCTCATGGACTTACATTTTTACAAAGTGCTGGGAGCATAGCTCTTACTTTACTTCCAGTGCTCCCATATCTTCTTGTCTCAGCTCCAGCAGTTCAGGCCCCATTCACACCTGAGCGTTTTGTAGCTTGAAAAGCTGGAGGGGAAAAAATCCATGATTCTCTATGGAGATGGTTCACATCTCCACTCAAAAACACCTGAAGCGAAAAGCCTGAAAATGCCTGAAGCTCAGACAAGTTCTGGAAGTATTTTTTCAGGCTGATTTGGGCGTTTTTCTGCTTTTTACATTGGTGGTCTTTTGACCTGTACAAAATCGTGGCAAAATGCGGCAAAGTTGTGGTAAAAACGCAGCAAAATTGCTGTAAAATTCTCACAACTTTCTGCCTGAAATAAACACACTCAGGTGTGAATAAAGATTTGCATGCACTCTTCCCCTTCTCCTGCCAATCACAGAGCAGTTTGTGTTATGTGAACGTATTCATAAGATACAAAGGCTCCTGTGAATGGGCAACAGATGCAATGGGCAGAGATCCTATGTGCATACCTCCCAACTTTTTGAGATAGGAACAAAAGACACCTATACGCAAAAATATGTAGGCATAGGCACCCCCTGCCACGCCCCTTTAAAGGAGAATAATACAAAAAAAATGATTGGTTGAACCCACAAGTGCTTTATTTTACCCCTACAATTCCTTTATACTGACTCTTGAAAATTTCAAATCCAGCAATTTGGAGATTGGATGAAGGTTTACACTGGGAAACACTTTTTGAAAGATAAAAAGTGCATTTTATATAAAACTGTAGCACTCTCTAATGTGCTACAACAGGTTAGAGGTTAGTGTAGGAAAATTTGGCCTGGCTGAGAGCCAGGCCTGGGTTGAATCTGGGTCAAGGCTGAGTGACTTATGGAGGCTTGGTGACTCAGCAGGCAGCATCTCTGGTAACTCACCTGCTTTCTGGAACCTTGGAGAAGCTTCTAGAAGGAGAGGATGGAATTTAGGAGGAGCTGCTTGGAGTATTGATGATGGCCCCAGCCAATCCCCAGTAAATGGGCTAGCAGGGGGCGGGTAACTCATAAATATTTTTGGGTGAGGCAAGCAGGGGCAGTCGGGTGGAAGATAGAGATGGAGTGTTGAGGAGGCTGTCGGTGGCCCTTGAGGGTTCCCCCTAGTCTGGGGGAGGGGGGTGCCTTCAGGCAGGCACAGGAGCAAGTAGAGGACAGCAGGAGTAGGTCAGAACGTCCAGGAGGTCTCCTGAGAAGTCACCCGGGTGGGCTGGTAAGTGAGCAGTCAGGGAGAACTGTGGAGAGAGAGAGTGCCAGTCTGGGAGGACTGTGGAGAAGTAGGCAGGTGGGCTAGTAAAAGGGGCAGCTGCAGCCAGGCGGGCTGGAAGTGTCTAAAGAGGTGGTGCTGGAATCATTAGCTACAGGGATGAAAGCTGGACACTGACCTTTTTCTTTGCTACACATTTAAAGGGGCCTCAGATTCACAAACAGTTTGCTAATTTGAGTTCTGCAAGCAAGAGTGCTGGAGTAAATGAGGAATGTACATAAATTGTATATAGGTGGGAGTTGTCCCTGAAGTTGTTTAAAGTCAAGTGGGCATCCCATAACACCCCTACTCCCCATCCAAGTTCCAAGTCCTTAACTGTTTTTTGACTCTGGTGAATCCCGCGTGCCTGGAGGGCGAGGGATCCCATTTCACCGGCTGCTCCCTAGGGGGTGCGCTACACCAGGGTTTCTCAACCCGTGGTGCGCGTACCCCTTGGGGTACGCGCACCACGGGCAGGGGGTACGCCGCGCAGAGCCGAGTGAGACTCCTTGTTCTCACTCGTGCTGCGGCGTCCTCCTGGCTGTCACAGAGCCTGCCGCCCGGAGAGTGACAATCTGAGCGAGCAACTCTCTGGGCGGCTCAGTGACGTTGCTGGGGGGGGGGTGGAGGATGCAGCCCGCACCTGGATGACCCCCGTGGAGGGTCCGGAGGCATACTTCTTAAGCCTGCAGTGGCCGCCCGGAGAGGTGCTCGCTCAGACTGTCACTCTCCGGGCGGCCGCTGCAGG
>BLSH010248211.1:5646-16076 GCA_018402905.1 Glandirana rugosa | reverse complement strand
TTTTAGTGGTCCCATACATTTGAATACTAGTCCCAGTAAATCCATCAAAGACAACAGTAATACTAAATATTTTTCATTTGTGTCAACTAACTATTATTTACTGAAGTTGGTTTGTGGTTGGTACTCCCTTTCTTTACAAAAACACAAGAGTAAGTATAAGAGACTTTTTACCGGTTCTTTAGTATTTAGGACCGTCCCATACATTTGAATACTCGTGTTGTCATATATCACCGTTGTAAAACACGTCGCGAAATGTTACCGGGACCGTGCCATGAAGGGGTGAGTGCGGGGGGACCTTGTCGTGGAGGTATGAGTGCAGGGTCGACCGTGCCATAGAAGGGTGAGAGTGGGGGGATTGTGCTGTGGAGGGGTGAGTGCGGGGGGACTGTGCCATTGTAAAGCGCTGCACAAAATGTTGCCACTATATACTGTTGTGCTCATAAGTTTACATACCCTGCCAGGATTTATGATTTCTTGGCCATTTTTCAGAGAATATGAATGAGAACACAAAAACATTTCTTTCCCTCATGGTTGGTGTTTGGTTGAAGTCATTTATTATCAATCAACTGTGTTTACTTTTTATAAATCATAATGACAACAGAAACTACCTAAATGACCCTGATCATAAGTTTACATACCCTGGTGATTTTGGCCTGATAACATGCACACAAGTTGTCACAAACGGGTTTGAATGACTATTAACCACTTAAAGACCGTGTTGCATACTTTTACCGCTGCGGAGTGGCAACGTAGCGCGAATCGCCGTCTATAAAAGGGGATCCGCACACACGCAGCTAGGGGGCTAAGTGTGGCAGCGTGTCCGGCGAACTCGATGTCCGCCAGCGACCCACGATTGTCGGATAGAGCAGAAAAGCGGGGAGCCGCCGATGTAAACATGGCGGTTCCCCGTTCTGACAGGCGGCATGTCAGAGATCTACTGATCCCTGTACTCAGGATCCGTTACATCTCTTATGCCCCTGGCAGCCCAACCCCCTCACAGTTAGAACACGCCTAGGGAACACAGTTAACCCCTTCACTGCCAATGACATTTATACAGTAATCAGTGTATATTTCAATTTCTGATCGCTGTATAAATGTCAGTGGTCCCAAAAAAAGTGTCAAAAATGTCCGATCTGTCAGCCCCAATGTCGCAGTCCCGATAAAAATCGCAGATCGCCGCCATTACTAGTAAAAAAAAAAAAAAAATGTGTAAAAACGCCTAAAAGGAATTCTTATGTTTTGTAAACCCGGCAACTTTTGCACAAACCAATCAATAAACACAGATATGTAGAAGTATATATATATCGGCCTAAACTGATGAATAAATTTGTTTTTTGATTTTTTTTTGGACATTTATTATAGCAAAAAGTAAAAAATATTGTTTTTTTTTCAAAATTGTCGCTCTTTTTTTGTTTATAGCGTTGACCAGAAGTGACAAAGAGGTGATCAATTACCACCAAAAGAATCCTCTATTTGTGGGGAAAAAAAGGACGTCAATTTCGTTTGGGTACAACGTCGCACGACCACGCAATTGACAGTTAAAGCGACACAGTGCCGAATCGCAAAAAAGTGCTCTGATCCTAACGTGGGAAATCCTTCCGGGGCTGAAGTGGTTAAAGGTCACCATCCTCATCTGTGATCTGTTTGCTTGTAATTAGTGTGTGTGTATAAAAGGTCAATGAGTTTCTGGACTCCTGACAGAACCTTGCATCCTCCATCCAGTGCTGCACTGATGTTTCTGGATTCTGAGTCATAGAGAAAGCAAAATAATCGTCAAAGGATCTGCGGGAAAAGATAGTTGAACTGTATAAAACAGGAAAGGGATATAAAAAGATATCCAAGGAATTTAGAATGCCAATCAGCAGTGTTCAAACTCTAAAGCCCCGTACACACGGTGTGACGGTCGTACAAAAACAGTCGTACAACAGCTTGTTGTACGATCATCCGACCGTTAGTACGCGGGATTAGAACAGCCGACGTGTGACGGTCGTACAACAGAAGTTGGATGAGCAAACTAGGAAACTTTTGTTGTACAACAAGTGGTTGTACGACCGTTGTATCGTGTGTACAGAGAAGTTGGTCCAACAAGTTGTACTGTGCAAAACACGCATGCTCAGAAGTCAGGAATGCCCGGAAGTGTCCGTTCGTATAAACCTACGTTCCTAATTCACAAATCACATTCACCTGAACTTCCTCTTTATACGCTCAAGTTAGGCTTGGTCATACGATCATTTAGTGCTCGTCAGTATGTGAGACACAACAGCCAACATACCATTTTGAACGTCCGGTCGTACGACTGTGTGTATGAGGCTTAATCAAGAAGTGCAAAATGAGGGTTTCTGCTGAAACCAAACTACGGTCAGGTAGACCAACTGGTCGTTCAACCACAACTGCCAGGAAAATTGTTCGGGATGCAAATAAAAACCCACAGGACTCTCTGAAAACATGTGGCGTGGCTGTTTCAAGATGCACAATAAGGAGGCACTTGAAGAAAGATGGGCGGCATGGTCGAGCCGCCAGAAGAAAGCCATTACTATGCAAATGTCACAAAGTATCTCACTTACAATACGCCAAACAGCACAGAGACAAGCCTCAAACCTTTTGGCACAAAGTCATTTGGAGTGATGAGACCAAAAATTTAACTTAATACCATGTATTGCCCCCTTTAGCATCAATGACAGCTTGAAGTCTTTTGGGGTATTTGTGGATGAGGCTCTTTATCTTCTCAGATGGTAAAGCTGCCCATTCCTCTTGGCAAAAAGCCCAGTTGTGGCTGAAATTTTAGTTGCTCTACCTGACCGTGGTTTGGTTTCAACAGAACCCCTCATTTTCCACTTCTTGATAAGAGTTTGAACACTGCTGATTGGCATTCTCAATTCCTTGGATATCTTTTTATATCGCTTTCCTGTTTTATACAGTTCAACTACCATTTCCCGCAGATCTTTTGACAATTATTTTGCTTTCCCCACGACTCAGAATCCAGAAACGTCTGTGCAGCACTGGATGAGAGATGCAAGGGTCTGCCAGGAGTCCAGAAACTCATTGACCTTTTATACACACACACTAATTACAAGCAAACAGATCACAGGTGAGGATGGTTACCTTTAATAGCCATTCAAACCCCTTTGTGTCAACTTGTGTGCATGTCATCAGGCCAAAATCACCAGGGTATGTAAATTTTTGATCAGGGTCATTTGGGTAGATTCTGCTGTCATTATGAGATAAAAAGAGTAAACACTGTTGATTGATAATAAATGGCTTCAGCCAAACACCAACCATGAGTGAAAGAAAAGTTTTTGTGTTCTCATTCATATTCTCTGAAAAATGGCAGAGAAATCATAAATTCTGCCAGGGTATGTAAACTTATGAGCACAACTGTAAATCCCGTATAATAATAATGCCATGCGTTGTGCCAGTGAACATTGACGCATGCGTTTTAGCACACGCTGCCACAACACACATGTGCACACCAATCTCCGGGAACACGGCCCCCCCATATCTGGCAGTGGATCTCGGTATGAGAGCGCCGGTTCCCAGGCAGACATGACGAATTGCACGGATCGCTTCTGGTGGAAAAGGAGAGATTAATGCGGATCCGTGTCACATGAGCTGAGCTGAATCCGCAGCTATTCCAGGAACTTCTTGAATTTCCATTCGACGAGTTATTGTGAGCTGAACTGTGCGCTGCCCCCTCCATTCATCTCTCTTGAGTAACATAGAAACTTTAAAGGAGAACACTTCAATACCGATACAGAAAATCATCACTTTATCGCATCCACGCCTCTATTAATCAATAAGGAATCGCTACAACACTGCCCGCCTCCAATATTCAGCATCAAATATCTCTCTGATTTATAAATGTTGTAACTGTAAGTAAAAACCAAAAGCGTTAAGGCTCCATTCACACTTGAGCGGCTCGTCAATGCGACTTTGGACATCAAAGTCGCATGAAGTTGCAGACCATTCTTTTCAATGGCACCCGTTCAAATAGGAGCGACTTTATCCACCTCAGCCCCGGAAGGATTTCCCCCTTTAGGACCAGAGCACTTTTTGCGATTCTGGGCTGCTTCGCTTTAACTGACAATTGCGCGGTCGTGCGACGTTGTACCCAAACTAAATTTGCGTCCTTTTTTCCCCACAAATAGAGCTTTCTTTTGGTGGCATTTGATCCCCTCTGCATCATTTCTGATCGCCGCTATAAACAAAAAAAGAGCGACAATTTTGCAAAAAAAACCAAAACAATATTTCTTACTTTTTGCTAAAATACAAATGCAAAAGAAAAAAAAAACATATATATATATATATATAAGAAAAAAAATGTATTCATCTGTATATTCTTCCTCATATTTTTGGTAATAAAAAAATCGCAATCTGCGTTTATTATTTGGTTTGCGCAAAAATTGCCACGTTTACAAACCATGAGAATTCATTTCTGGCGTTTTTACAACTGTTTTTTTTTTACTGGTAATGGCGGCGATCTGCGATTTTTATTGGGACTTTGATATTGCGGCGGACATGTCAGACATTTTTGACACTTTTTTGGGACCAATCACATTTATACAGCGATCAGAAATTTAAATATCCACTGATTACTGTATAAATGTCATTGGCAGTAAAAGGGTTAACCTGCAGGGGGGATCTAGGGGGTAACTGTGTTCCCTAGGGGTGTTCTAACTGTGAGGGGGCTGGGCTGCCAGGGGCATAAGAGATCTAACTGATCAGTAGATCTCTGATATGCCCACTGACAGAGCGGGGTACCGCTGTGTTTACATGGGCGGATCCCCGTTCTTCCTCCCTGCCAGGTCATTGCTGGTCGCCGGCGGACATCGGGTCCGCCCGAGCCGCAGCCACACTCCTGCAGAGTGCGGCGGGCCACCGATGTAAACGCCCGCTACAGCGCACGCGCGAGACGCCGTTTATAGACGGCGATTTGTGGGGCGCCACCACTCTGCAGCAGTAAAAGTATGCGGCGCGTTTAAAAAGGTACGCACGCAACTTTTATTCGACTTTGATCCAGGGAATGTAAAGTCGGATCAAAGTTGCAGTGCATATGGTGCAGCTTTGGAGTCGAGGAGTGTGAATGGAGCCTAAGGCTCACATGTGGCTCCCAGCAGGGGTTCGGTGCATCCCGGTTCACCGTTTCAGGTCCGATTTTCAGCCCCAATTTGGACCTGAAACAGACCAAAAGACGCACCGGAGCCGCAGCAGAGATTTGTGACCCGGCTCCATAGAGAGCTCCACATTCTCCTGCTATTGAGAATTGGATGCGGGGAACCCTCATCCAATGCGCAAAGGTGTGAACCCAGCCTCAAAGTAAATTGGGGAAAAATGTAGAAATCGGAAAATGTTTTTCTTATCTTCCCTCCGATAATAAAGAGGATTCTGCTCAGTTCGGATTCGTTCACTCCAGGTGCATTCGACGCGTGACCAATGATGATCATCGCAGGGACGCAGAGAAAATGATTGCACTGTATGTGTCCTGTTCACACCGCACAGATGTGTTGCTGCATTTTCATAAAAACGCATGTGTGCATCTTTACGCAAATTCCACACATTGCAATGCATGGTGTCGCTTTGCGACGCATTGTTTTGCAGAGTTGAATTAAATGAGGGTTTTTAACTTTTAACGTAAAAAAAAAAAATAGAAAAAAAAACAACATAAACACTGCAATGTGTTGTTACTTAAAACTTAAAAAGAGATTCAACCAGCAGATTAGAATCAGATTTATTCTGGTTTATACTGTACACTGTGTGTATACTGTGTGAGCAAACCACTGGGAATTAAGGGGGTACAGCAGTTCAATGTGGACCCCCTCACATTAAAGCCTGGGGGGGGGGGGGTTGTGCTGCTCTAGCCCCTGTGAGTACATACAGTATCTCTATACCCCCCTAATTATACACATCGCTATACCCCCTGGAAGTAGGTGCCTCTCTGCCCCCTGTAGGTATACATACCTCTACACCACTTGTACAGGGCCGGCCCTACCATGGGTCCCAGTGGGTCCATTGGACCCAGGCAGCGCTTTAAAGGGGCAGCAAATTGAACCACGGATGCTTCTCCTTCTCTTCTATACTACCCTAGCCCGCCCCTATACTGTCTATATACTACCCTAGCCTGTCCACATACTACCCCAGCCTGTCCATATACTACCCTAGCCTGTCTATATACTACCCTAGCCTGTCTATATACTGCCCTAGCCCTTCTATATACCACCCTAGCCTGTCTATATACTACCCTAGCCTGTCTATATACTATCCTAGCCTGTCCATATACTACCCTAGCCTGTCCCTATACTACCCTAGCCTGTCTATATACTACCCTAGCCTGTCCATATACTACCCTAGCCTGTCTATATACTGCCCTAGCCCTTCTATATACCACCCTAGCCTGTCCATATACTACCCTAGCCTGTCTATACACTACCCTAGCCTGTCCATACGCTACCCTAGCCTGTCCATATACTACCCTAGCCTGTCCATATACTACCCTAGCCTGTCTATATACTACCCTAGCCTGTCCATATACTACCCTAGCCTGTCTATATACTGCCGTAGCCCTTCTATATACTACCCTAGCCTGTCTATATACTGCCCTAGCCCTTCTATATACTACCCTAGCCTGTTCATATATTACCCTAGTCTGTCCATATACTACCCTAGCCTGTCTATATACTACCATAGCCTGTCTATATACTACCGTAGCCTGTCTATATACTACCCTAGCCTGTCTATATACTACCATTGCTTGTCCCTATACTACCCTAGCCTGTCTATATACTGCCCTAGCCTGTCCCTATACTACCCTAGCCCGCCCCTTGGAATTGAACATAATGGTATGTCATATAAGTTTGCATATAGACAAGGTGCTGTTGCATGTAAATCTGATTTCCTGATCAAAAATAATGGATGTGGGGCCTTTTGGTGGGCATGATTTTTTTTTTTGGGGGGGGGCAGCATTTCATTCTTCGACCCAGGCAGCTCAATGTCTTGGGCCAGCCCTGCACCTGTAAGTATATACCTCTATACCCTCTCACATCTCTATAGCCCCCATAGGAACACACCTCTACACCCCATGTATGTACAAAACCCTATACCCCTTGTAGGTACACACTGCTATACCCCTGTAGGTACAAGCCTCTATACCCTCTCATATCTCTATAGCCCCTGTAGGAACAGACTCATGTATTTATATAACCCTATACCCCTTGTAGGTACCCTCCCGCATATCTATGTAGCCATGGCCCCAACCTTTGAAGAGCCAATGGTGACCTTCAGGAGCATTATCCCACGTAGGTGACAGCTTCCCCTTTACCACTGACCCTGGTTCACAATTTGCCTCTGGCGATGGGAAGGATTATCTTCCGTTAGCAACTCTGTCCCTTTACCTCCGACAAAGAGGGGGGTTCTCCGGCTGGAAGAACCCGTGCGACTTGGCTAGGCTTCCTACATGAAACGTCCACTGTTTTCTCTGGTCCTAGGTCACCCTAAGACAGCCTAGCATCCAGGGGCTCCCGTATAGCCCCCAGACTTCTTGCCTAGCAGCCGGGAGCTTTTAACACACGTCCACTCAGACAGCCGTCCAGGTGGCACAGAACCCTGATCACCTGACTCCTTCCATATATATAGGCCCTCCCAGTAGGCCATGGGGCCCAGGAAAACCTCTGCCCATTGGCTGGAGCTGCCTATCATTCATATTTCAAATTCATATATATATATTCCAATACCATCAGCAGCAGTGCCACCCAGTGGCAGAGGAGAGAGGTGCATCAAACTCAGAGTTAGTGTCACGTACCTGGTGGTGGAGTCTGCAATAGCAGAGTACAGCCTCTCTTACAGTCCTGACTCAGGGACCCCTGATATAGCGAACAGGAGGCTCAAGAGTGCAGAATGGCACGAGTGCTTGACTGGGACACAGGTGCGGTGGTCACAGGCAGGGCTGGAGATGCAGCTAGCTGGAGCAGTGGAGGAACTCCGGGACACAGCTGACGATAGCCCCGTCTGGCTGGACCAAGCAGGTGAGGCTGGATGAGAAGGCCAAGGACAGACTGGATCAGACAGCAGGCAAGCGGATCAGGAACCGAGGAGCAGGCAGAAGGATGGTCAGGCCGGGTCGGCAACGGGCTGGCAGCGTGGTACCAAGGGGTAGGCAAAAGGATCATCAAGGAAAGCCAAAGGACCAGGGCAGGCAGATAGCAGCGGTGTCAGGATCAAGCCGGTAGATCAGGAGAACAGGTTCAGCAGATAGACAGGTAACAGGAATCTCAGGAATGTTGTAGACCGAACGGCATTGAACCCATGTCACTGTTTGGTTTAAATAAATGGTGCCAAGACCGGTTACGAACGGGGATGGGCGCCTCCCGGTCACGCGTGCGCACGATCGTTCGTGCTGTCCGTTCGTTCGTGCACGCTCCTGCGCACCGTGTTTCTTATTATGGAAACGCGAGTTCTCCGTCTTTCCTGACAGTTAGGAAAATAATCAGGCGATCTCCTAACAATTGGCCAGGCTAGTTACCACCCAGCAAACTAAATTTGACAGCACCCCCGTTCAAAACCAGGGTGCTACATCTATACAACCTGTAGGTACACACTTCTATACCCCCTGTAGGTACACTCCTCTATAACCCCTGTAGGTACACGCCTCTATACCCCCTGTAGGTACACATCTTCTATACCCCCTGTAGGTACACGCCTCTATACCCCCTGTAGGTACACATCTTTTATACCCCCTGTAGGTACACTCCTCTATACCCCCTGTAGGTACACACTTCTATACCCTCTGTAGGTGCACACCTCTATATTCCCTGTAGGTACACATCTTTTATACCCCCTGTAGGTACACTCCTCTATAACCCCTGTAGGTACACATCTTTTATACCCCCTGTAGGTACACTCCTCTATACTCCCTGTAGGTACACACTTCTATAACCTCTGTAGGTACACTCCTCTATACTCCCTGTAGGTGCACGCCTCTATACTCCCTGTAGGTAAACTCTTCTATACCCCCTGTAGGTACACACTTCTATACCCTCTGTAGGTGCACACCTCTATATTCCCTGTAGGTACACATCTTTTATACCCCCTGTAGGTACACTCCTCTATACTCCCTGTAGGTACACATCTTTTATACCCCCTGTAGGTACACTCCTCTATACTCCCTGTAGGTACACACTTCTATACCCCCTGTAGGTACACTCCTCTATACTCCCTGTAGGTACACTCCTCTATAACCCCTGTAGGTACACATCTTTTATACCCCCTGTAGGTACACTCCTCTATACCCCCTGTAGGTACACTCCTCTATACTCCCTGTAGGTAAACACTTCTATAACCTCTGTAGGTACACTCCTCTATACCCCCTGTAGGTACACATCTTTTATACCCCCTGTAGGTACACTCCTCTATAACCCCTGTAGGTACACGCCTCTATACCCCCTGTAGGTACACATCTTTTATACCCCCTGTAGGTACACTCCTCTATACTCCCTGTAGGTACACACTTCTATAACCTCTGTAGGTACACTCCTCTATACCCCCTGTAGGTGCACACCTTTATACCCCCTGTAGGTACACGCCTCTATACTCCCTGTAGGTAAACTCCTCTATATACCCTGTAGGTAAACACTTCTATACCCCCTGTAGGTGCACGCCTCTATACCCCCTGTAGGTAAACTCCTCTATACCCCTTGTAGGTAAACTCCTCTATACACCATGTAGGTACACACTTCTATACCCCCTGTAGGTAAACACTTCTATACCCCCTTTAGGTACACTCCTCTATAACCCCTGTACGTACACACTTCTATACCCCCTGTAGGTACACGCCTCTATACCCCCTGTAGGTACACTCCTCTATACCCCCTGTAGGTGCATACTTCTATACCCCCTGTAGGTACACTCCTCTATACCCCCTGTAGGTACATACTTCTATACCCCCTGTAGGTACACAGTTTTATACCCCCTGTAGGTACACACATCTGTACACCCTGTAGGTACACGCCTCTATAACCCCTGTAGGTACACACCTCTATACCCCCTGTAGGTACACACTTCTATACACCCTATAGGTACACGCCTCTATAACCCCTGTAGGTACACACTTCTATACCCCATGTAGGTACACACTTTTATACCCCCTGTAGGTGCACGCCTCTATACCCCCTGTAGGTACACGCCTCTATACACCCTGTAGGTACACACTTCTAAACCCTCTGTAGGTACACACTTCTAAACCCTCTGTAGGTACACACTTCTATTCCCCCTGTAAGTACATACTTCTATACCCCCTGTAAGTACATACTTCTATATCCCCTGTAGGTACACACTTCTATACCCCCTGTAGGTACACACCTCTATACCCTGCTGTAGCTACACACTTCTATACTCCCTGTAGTATATCTTCATACATGAATGTCCCCCATATCTTCATACAT
>BLSH010248210.1:1248296-1259185 GCA_018402905.1 Glandirana rugosa | reverse complement strand
ATTTGGCTACAGCGTCGCACGACCGCGCAATTGTCAGTTTAAGCAACGCAGTGCCGTATATAAAAAAAAAAATGGCCTGGTCATTAAAGGGGGGGGGGGGTGGACCTTCCGGAGGTCAAGTGGTTATGGTTATCTCCATCCATCAGCTCTTTTGCCGTGGCACTGGTAAATCATGGCCTGCCAAACCAAAAGGCTGTCTATGAATGGAAGAGGTGGACCTTTCATTCATCTGTATGCCCTCCATTCATAGAGGGCTTTTTATTCGTGGAAGCCTTAGTACAGCTTCTATGAATGGAGGAGGTGGGTGGAAAGGGTGGATCCAGTGGACACTCTTGGTGAGTACCTTTTAGAGGTCCTGCCCTGGTATTAAACCCCCGCAGCACTGCTAACTTACCTGTGATGAAGTCCTGTGTTGGACTGACAGCTGGATCCTGGAGAAACCTATGGAGGGATGCCCTGTCCTCTTCCTGTTGCTCAACTTGCAGTTCCATGAAGCTGCAGTGAAAGATTTTCCGACAAGGACCTGGACCCATCCAGGCATTGAAGGCAACGAAAGAACATTTCTCAATGGAGGAGTGGGCAGTTCCTAGGAGGGAACTCTTTTACTGCAGCTACACAGAAGACCCAAAGCAAATAATTGCTGCATTGCTGCAAGTTGAGCATCAGGAAGAGGACCGGGCATCTCTTCACAGAAGATTTTTCCAGGATCTTCTCAAAGTAGGACATACTTCATTACATGTAGGGTAGCTCACTAAAGCTATAGAGCAGGGATATGCAGTTAGCGTCCCATGAGGTATAGCAACACCCTAACAGCCCCAAGCATGACACCCAGAGGCAGAGGCATGATGGGACTTGTAGTTTTGCAACAGCTGGAGGTCCGCTAATTGCATATCCCTGGTATAGAGCATTTTTTATGGCTAAAATTCAGTTTTAAATGGTAATATAAAGGTTAGGTGTTCGGATTAATCCAATAGTTACTGCTTCTTGCTGTTACTTTTAAGGGCTGGAGGTTCCCATCCTGCAGTAGGAATATTCAGATGGACCATCTATAAGGCTTATCAATGATTCTCTATGGGGACGGTTCACCTCTCCACTCCAAGTCGCGTGAAGCCAAACGCCTGAAGCTGCTCAAAAAAACCTCTGGAGTTCTGGAACTTTCTTTTTTTGCAGCTCGAATCGGACAGATTTGAGTGTCTTTGGCACGTTTTTATTCCTATAGAGAAGAGTGAAAACGCACAAATTCAAGAGTTTCGTCGGCCGGTTTTTGTGCGATTTTCTGTTCAAATGGAAAAATTTTAAAAATAAAATAGTAATAACATATGAATGAATAAATGGAATATAAATACACACATAACTAAAAATAATCATAAATAAATAATAAATAAGTAAATAAAATAAATGAATAATGTATAATAATACATAAATATATCATAATTAACCCCTAGCCATAAAAAATATTAAATAAATTATTATTATTATCAATAATAATAAAAATAATAAAGTATTAATAATAAACATCCACAAAAAATACTAATATTAATAATATTTGATTTATTTATTTTGTGTTAGCGTTAGGGTGTTTAGTTATTTATTTTTATGTTATTAATATTTAATTTTTTTTTAAGGGTTAGGGGTTAATTATTTATTTATTATTACTTATTGAATTTATGATTATATTTATTTATGTGTGTATTTATTTTACATTTATTTATTCATTTATTATTAGTAGTAGTGTTAACACCCTAACAAAATAAATAAATAAATATTACATAACCCTAACCCCTAATCCTAACCCTAACCTTACCCTAAGGCTACTTTCACCATGGAGGCTTAGTTGTGGTAAAACCCTGCTAGTTTTAGCGGAGTTTTACCGGCGATATGGCTCCGCTATGTAGGCCGGAGCACGGCGCTTTTAACCCCCCCACAAGGGGTTAAAAGTGCCGCACGCCGTGCTACCGAGGTGGTGTACAGCCGCTTCGGAAGCGCTTGCCATTCATTTCAGTGGCAGGGGCGGTAGAGGAGCGTTATATACACCACTCGCCTCACCGCCCCAAAGATGCTGCTTGCAGGAGTTTTTGTAATGACCCGCAAGCGCGCCGCCCCGACGTGAAGCCACTCAGGGCTTTCACATTGATTTTTGAGCCGCTTTACAGACGCTATGTCTAGCTAAATAGCGCCTGTAAAGCACCTCAGTGTGAAAGGAGCCTTAGACCCCTTTCACACTGAGGCAGTTTTCAGGCGTTTTAGCGCTAGAAATAGCGCCTGTAAAGTGCCGGAAAACTGCCTCCCATGCCGCCTGAGTGTGAAAGCCCGAGTGCCAACACACTGGGGCAGTGCGCTTGCGGGATGCTAGGAAAAGTCCTGCAAGCAGCGTCTTTGGGGTGGCTTGGGAGCGCTGTATATAGCGTTCCCAAAATGCCCCGGCCCATTGCAATGAATGGGTGGCACTTCCGAAGTGCCACAACACGGGAGTTCCTATACCCTTCTTTGGGGCTAAAAGCACTCAGCTAGCGGCCGAAAAACACCACTTAAATGGCGGTTAAGCGCCGCTAAAATGAGCAGCGTTTTACCATTAACGGGGCCGCAGCTCCAGTGTGAAAGGGTTCTTAGGAAAAAAAAAAAACAATAATAAATGAATAATAATAATAAAAAAAGAAATAAAAGCTAATGGGAAAGCAAAAAAAAGCTGAAACACCTAGCAACAAATGATGCAACAGGTGATAGTTTTCTCTATTGGCTAATAAAACGCTTAATTTTTACTGAATACATTTGATTATTAACCACTTCCTGACCGCGTAACGACTATAAGCGGTGACAGTGTGGCTCTGTCCCGCGAATTGCCGCTTCTAGTCGTCACTCGTGCCCGCCGCGCGCTCCCTCAGCGGGGCCGCGGGTCGGGTGGACTCGATGTCCGCTGGTGACCCGCGACGGCCTGTGACAGAGCCAGAACATGGAACCTCTGATGTAAACATGGCAGTTCCCCGTTCTGACAGGCGGCATGTCAGAGATCTACTGATCCCTGTAGTGGGGATCAGTTAGATGTCTTATGCCCCTGGTAGCCCAGCCCACACACAGTTAGAACACGCCCAGGGAACACAGTTACCCTCTAGATCTCCCCTGCAGGTTAACCCCTTCACTGCCAATGACATTTATACAGTAATCAGTGGATATTTAAAGTTTTGATCGCTGTATAAATGTCATTGGTCCCAAAAAAATGTAAAAAATGTCCAACATGTCCGCTGCAATGTCACAGTTCCGATAAAAATCGCAGATCGCCACCATTACTAGTAAAAAAAAAATGTAAAAACACCAGAAATGAATTCTCATGGTTTGTAAATGTGGCAACTTTTGCGCAAGCCAATCAATAAATGCCGATTGCGATTTTTTTTTTTACCAAAAATATGTAGAAGAATATAAATCAGCCAAAACCGATGAATAAATTTGTTGTTTTATATATATTTTTTTGGATTTATATTTTAGCAAAAAGTAAGAAATATTGTTTTTTTTTTTTCAAAATTGTCGCTCTTTTTTTTTGTTTATAGCGAGGATCAGAAATGACGCAGAGGTGATCAAATACCACCAAAAGAAAGCTCTATTTGTAGGGAAAAAAAAAGGGCGCCAATTTTGTTTGGGTACAACGTCGCACGACCGCCAGTTAAAGCGACGCAGTGCCGAATCGCAAAAAGTGCTCTGGTCCTACAGTGGGAAATCCTTCCGGGGCTGAAGTGGTTAAACAATTGTAAACTGACATAAGATTGTAATTTGCATTTGATGAATATTATTATGTTATCTTGTTCTTTTGACAACATTCAATAAAAATTCGATTGTGGAAAAGAAAAAAAAAAAACAAAACACCAAAGCTCAAAAATGCTTTATAAAAACATGCAAGTCGTGCATAAAAATGCACGAAAATTGCACATAAAAATGCGACAAAAGAAAACGAAAAATGTTAAAAAACGCTACGCCCAGGTGTGAATGCAGCCACAGCGCTTCATTCTATCATTATGAAATTCTTACTATGTATTTGGCTTCATGCACACGCAACGCTTTTTCAACATCCCCTCAACAATTTTTTTTTTACGCCCGTTTTGCATGCCGCGTTTAGCAGCGTTTTGCCGTGTTCGCATCTAGGAGCGCTTTTTACATTTTTTTTTTTTTTTTTAAATGGAAATGCCTGTAAACGAAACGCTCCTAGACGCGAGTTACCGCGTTTGGGCGCGTTTACAAGCTGCTTGGCGTTTCAAATGCCTCTGAACTGGCGCCTGAACCCATTTCCAAAAAAAGCCTCTAAACTCAACTGCCTGGAAACTACCTTAAGCGACCCCCTGTGTACATTTACTGATAAAATACCATTAAATGGAAAAAACATCCAAATGCCCCTGAACGTCCATTTATCAGCCTCAGTGTGCATGAGGCCTTAGTTCCCAGGCAGTCTACAGAAATGTCCAGCTTCCACCTGAGGCTTCTCATTCAGGTACTTTGCCAGATTCCATTTAATCCTCGCTACAGCCTAGCGCTCATTGGGAAATACTGAACGCATTTTTTTTTTCATTTTAGGCTCATTGAGTTCCTGGCGATGGCTAAAAGGCAGTGTGGAAAATCCATCGGTGAAAAGGAGAGGAACCGGCCTGCCGAAAGTGAAAATAAAACCTATAAAATACCAAGCTGTCGTAATGTAATGGAACAACTGACTCTTCTCTTATTCCACAAATAAACTCCTTTATAAGTGAGGACATAAATGATGTACATCCATAATAAAACCATTTCCTGCAACTGCTTCCGGACCAAAATTCAACCGTCACCCATTTATAAAAGGCCAGTGTATACCAAGCAGTGACTGGTGTGGCTCACCAGATCTCAAGTTACCTCTTGGCGTGTGCCCATCTTGTACTAATACCTCATAATTCTTTCTAAATGTTTTTTCCAGGGAAAGCACTTACTGTAGATCCTTTTGTATAGAACAGCCTTTCCCAACAAGGGTTCTGTGGAAGCCTAAATTTCCTCCTGAGGGTGTTGGGAGCTCCTTGTGAAATGAGTAATGGTGGAGAACTGATCTTCCACCTTAACCACTTGAGGTCTACAGGCCATTTATGAACATCCTGGAACTCACGGGTGTAAAACAAGCAACAGCACCTGTGAGCCTTGTTACCAGTGGTGGGACAGGGTCATCTAGAGCCCAGGGCAACCATGCCAATTGCCCCCCCCCCACCCTCTTCCCTCATCCCCCCTCCCACCCTCTTCCCTCATCCCCCCTCCCAACCTCTTCCCTCATCCCCCCTACCAACACAAATGACCCCAAATCACCGCTCCTAGCACACCTCCCCAAATTGGCTCTCCTAGAACAATTTTTACCACCTGCCACCCCCCCAAATTCCCCTTCTTGACACAAATCCCCTTCCCCCAATCTCCTTGTGGTGCCCCCCCCCACCTCACATAATACCACAGTGCCCAGGGTGGCCACCCCTCCTGCCCACCCCTTGTCCCTGGCCTGCTTGTTACCATTTTGTTCAGCTGGCTTCCAACAAACGGTGGCCCGTCCATTAGGAATGCAGGGGCACCACCCAATCCACCCGAATGTCTACAGGCCATTTAAGAACATTCTGGAACTCACAGGTTTAAAACAAGCAGCAGCAGCTGTGAGCCTTGTTGCCATTTTGTTCAGCTGGCTTCTGACCAATGCTGGCCCGTCCATTAGGGGCGCAGGGGCGCCACCCCCCTAATCCATGCACTCGACCCCCTAATCTACATGCAGGGCGCCGGACACATGGATTTCAATGTGTTTTTTTGAAGCATGTGATTAGAGCCTGAGGCTCTAATTGGCTTCAAAAAAGGATGGGGCTCTGGGCGCAGAGAACTGTGCCCCAAGCCCACCCAGTTGTGTGACATTAGTGAATTAATATTCGCTAATGTCTTCCTGCTTCTTCTACCGGCCAATCAGGAAGCAGGACCTGGGACCCGATTGCCCGGGACGTCTTAGGACTTGCTGTTCGGCCAGGAGGAGAAGCAACAACCCTGGCTCTTCCCCTTGACAAGCTGAAGTGAGGGGCAGCATCGGCCTCCTAAGGTAAGGCCACTGATCGCCACCGTCAGTCTCCCATGCAAGGGGGGGTCACTGATCGCCACCGTCTGCCCCCCTTGGGAGGGTTGGCAGGTTTGTTTGGCACCACCCCCCCAAAATAATGAGCACCAGCTACCACTGCTTCCAACTATCAAGTAAAAGTGAGTTGGGTGGCGGTAGAGCCGCCCAATTACTTTAAAGAGGTTGTATACCCAGGCAACGGAAAAAAAAACAAACCTGCAAGACAATAACATAATGAGCTAGTATGCACCACATACTAGCTCATTATGAAATACTCCCCTTGGAATGAAGATCGATCAGGGCTGCTCAGTCCCCTCTGAGGGAGCGGACATCTTCCCTCGGATCTTGCTTTCGGGTACTCGACATCGGCCAGTCACAGCGCCGGAGCCGCATGTGTGCGGGAGTCCGTCTTTCCGGCAAGGTACGGCACTATGCGCCGGTCCTTCGCCGGAACATCACGGCGCATGCGCCCATGACGTCGCAGCTGCTTGCTGAGGGAATATCTCCTAAACTGTACAGGTTTAGGAGATATTCATTTTACCTACAGGTAAGCCTTATTCTAGGCCTTATTATAGGCTTACCTGTAGGTAAAAATCCCTTTGGAGGGTATACAACCGATTTAAGGGCCGGTTCAAGCTAGATGTGGTGCGAATTCACAGTGAATTAGCTGCTAATCCAGACCGCATCAAAATCGCAACCTATTCATGCAAACTGATTGCGGAGTGTATGTGACACCCTCCAACCAGTTTGCAAAACGCAGCATGATTTGCAGAATCAGATCACATGGGTGTGAACACCCATGCGATCCGATTCCAGTGAGGACAAAAAAAGGGTCCTGCACAAGTTTGGTCCGAATGTGATGCAAATTCAGCCATGCGGTGCGCATCACATGCGATGTCTGGCTTCGCACTACTGTGAGCCGGCCCTAACAGGACTGTGAAGGTGGTGCAATTAGAGAACGATCTGCTTTGCAATCACTGCACCCTGAAGCGCTCAGCTCTGAGCATTTCCGGGTTCAGAGCTGTCAGAATCTCTAGTGAGTTGACAGCTGTCTCTGCAGTGCACACAAGGTTTTCTACCAATGGCTTAATTGATTCTTCCGGCTGCCCCTGCAACCGACACAGCACCCTCCCAGAGCGGCATTAGAGGAGGGAATGTAGCCCCCTCTACTTAGGTAGGTGCTAGGATAGGATTTTTCTGTAGGATAGGTACATTTAGTTTGTTTTGGTTTGTGTGGGCTGGGAGTGGCTCAGAGTAGCAGCTGGTGACTCACAGGCAGCATCACTGAGACCTCCCTCTTCTTGCTAGAAGGTGCTAGATGATGGATTGAACAGAGCTCCATGAGATGTTCAAAGCTTGGGAGATTTTTTTTATAACCTAACCCTGCTTTAAACTTCTCCACAACTTTATCCCTGACCGTCTGGTGTGTTCCTTGGCCTTCATGATGCTGTTTGTTCACTAAGGTTCTCTAACAAACCTCTGAGGACTTCACAGAACAGCTGTGTTTATACTGAGATGAAATTACTCACAGGTGGACTCTATTTACTAATTAGGTGATTTCTGAAGACAATTGGTTTCCCTAGATTTTAGTTAACCACTTGCCGACCGCCCGCCACAGCGTAATGGCAGCAAAGTGGCTCGTTACCGCGAACCGCCGTCACCTGACAGTGGCCGCGATAACTAGTATTGTGAGTGCTCGCGCGCCGCCGGAGGCACGCTCACTGTTCCGGGGGGGCAGGGAGCAGGTACGGCGGACTCGAACGCCGCCGGCTACCGATCACCCCCCTGGAGTGATAGAACGGAGGTCTCCGTTAAACACAGATCTCCATTCTGACAGAGGGGGAAGGGCTGTGATCGCAGATTTCCTGTATATGGAAGCTGTGATCACTCCCCTCCCCCTGCCAGCCCAGCCCCCATACAGTTAGAACACACTGAGGGAACACAATTAACCCTTAGAGCGCCCCCTGCAGGTTAACCCCTTCACTGCCAACGCCATTTACACAGCAATCAGTGCATTTTTATAGCACTGATCGCTGTATAAATGCCAATGGTCCCAATAAAGTGTCAAAATGGTCCGACATGTCCGTTGCAATAACGCAGTACCGCTAAAAATCGCAGATTGCCGCCATTATTAGTAAAAAATAAAAAATAAATAAAAACCCCATAAATTAATTCTCATCAATCGTAAACGCAGCAACTTTTGCGCAAACCAATCAATAAACGGCGATTGCAATTTTTTTTTTACCAAAAATTTGAGGAAGAAAAAAAATCGCCCAAAACCAATGAAAAAAATGTTTTATTTTTTAATTTTTTTTCTGATTTGTATTTTAGCAAAAAGTAAGAAAAATTGTTTTTGCCAAATTGTCGCTCTTTTTTTGTTTATAGCAGCGATCAGAAATTACGCAGAGGGGATCAAATACCACCAAAATAAATCTCTGTTTGTGGGGAAAAAAGGACGTTGTTTAGTTTGGGTACAACGTCGCACGACCGCGCGATTGTCAGTTAAAGTGAAGCAGTGCCGAATCGCAAAAAGTGCTCTGGTCCTAAAGTGGGAAATCCTTCCGTGGCTGACGTGGTTAATTATGAGCCACTTTGCGTTGGTGCATCTCATAAAATCCCAATAAAATACATTTTTATTTTGGCTGTAACATGACAACATGTGGAAAATTTCAAGGGGTATGAAAACTTTTTCAAGGCTTTGTAAGTTCAGTAATTGAATTCACTAAGTATTACTATCCATTCAAACGCCGATATCTGAACTTGTGGCTTTGTGTGGCATTGATGACTTCTATGGCACTTTAAGGCTCCATGCACACTGGACGCTATCTGGGCTCTTCAGCGTCGGGCAGGAGACGCTGCTTAGAAAACGTTCTATTTGCAGTGTTTTGTAAGCAGCGTTTACTGGCGTTTAGCGGCGTCGGCATTTTTTGGCGTTTTTTTTTTTCTTCATTGGCTTCCATTGACTGCAAAAAACGCCAGACGCCGATAAACCGGCGTTTACCGGCGTCTGGCGTTTTTTGTGGTCAGGAGAACGACTTTTGAACCCCAATTCAGGGCATTCAGATAACAGCCCAAAAACGCCACTGCTGATAAAAGACAATAAACGACCATGTGTGCATGGACACCTAGGATAAAATAAAGTGGCGCTTTTGGGCTGTTAACAAAAAATGTCCAAACGACCAAAAACGGTCGTTTTTGAGATACAGTGTGCATGGAGCCTAACCCAAATCCTCAAAATCTTCTGAAATTTGCTTCTTCCCCGAGGAACAAAGATGGTGGATAAGCTGATGGCAGGGCAGGAATACCCATTGTTTTTTATGGAGGGGGTCGCAATTGTTGACGGTCTAATTTTGTTAAAAAAAAAAGGCATGGCTGTCCTGTATTGGCGTCCATTTTTCATTATCGCTATTAAGTCACCACCGAGGTGTTTTTGAGGAAATGTCTTAATGCAGAGAAGGGCGATAGGATCTGGCAGGCGCGAGTAAACAACTGACCGTATTGTAATGAAATAGAAGAACTGGCCGTGTCATAAACAGAAATACTAAATTGTTATTTAACTGCCTGAAACAAATGTTGTTTCTCACAAGATGTGAACTGTAAATCCTAGGAGGAGGGCTGGGCCTTTTATTATGAAATCGAAGAGCGTCGACGCCCTACGTTATGCTATGAATGTGCTCATTAACAGATTGCAAAGCGTTGCCAACGCACTCTACAGCGGGTCAGAAGGGCACGGCGCAGCACGCGGCATGGGCGGCCGCTTTCCCAGAGTTATTGTATAATTCCATCTGCTGCTTTAATTTTTCTTGCCTGACGTACAGGGCAAATGAGTTTGGACTGGAGGTGTTTCTGTTCACATCACCTACAAAGATCACCCTATGTTTGAGTAGAACACCAAAGCTATGGGGAAGGGAAACCAAAACACGAGTTCTTTCAACCGTCTTTGAATCTAAATGCATTCAAATGTGACACTGTCCCCGAAGGGCTTGCTGAGTGTTGACTTCTAAGCAGGGGAGTATCATAAAATTGGTGGGCCCGTGTGCAAGCCCACACCACACTGATCATCCCCAGCAGTCATGGAGAGATCATCCATGGGTGCAGTGTTGGTCAGAGCACAGTGCCCCCCCCCCACCCCTTAGGGCCCGTGTTCAGTGAACACCCTGCACCCATGGATGATACACCACTGCTTCTAAGGTCTCTCTCTGGTTACCTGCATTTGGTTGTTAAGGCGAGAGTGGAACTTCTGCTTAGAAGGAAGGTGTCACGTACCTGGTGGTGGAGTCTGTCTTGTGCAGGGAACAACCGCTCTTGCGCACCCGATTCAAGGACCCCTGGTAGTGGAGACAGAGGCCCAAGAGTGCGGGATGGCACGAGGGCTGGAGGGTCACCGATGGTGTAGTGAGGCTCCAGAAGACGTGCAGGTAGAAGGATGGTCGTACAGGCTGGGTTGGCAACAGGCAGGCAGGAAGGTACAAGAGGATCAGGCAAACGGGTAGTCAGAGTCCAAGCAAGGTTCGTTAACGGGCAGGCAGCAGCGGTACAAAGGAGCAGACAATCGGATGGTCGTGGGTAGCCGGGGTCGGTGCAGGTAGCAGAACAGCAGGTCAGGACAAGCCGGGTCAACAGGAGGCAGAACAAACACAGGAACAGGTATCAGGAGCTGAGGCTTACAGGTCGGGAACGCTGTAGAGCGAGCAGCACTTGCTGAGGGAGTCTCCAGGTTTAAATAGCCCCATTTGGCGCCGTTTCCGGCGCGTGCGCGCGCACGCGGGCACGCACAGGCACGCGCGAACGCGCACGGAAGCGCGCGAAC
>BLSH010248210.1:1118826-1142867 GCA_018402905.1 Glandirana rugosa | reverse complement strand
GGGGTACGTAAGATGCTTACGGCTGTATGCTGAAAGTTAAAAAATAAAATGGTAAAAAAATAATAAACAAATAAAATTGTAAAAAAATAAATAAATAAAATAAAAAGGTAAAAAAAATAAAACAACAAAAATAGAAAACTACTGACACCAGTGGCGGAACTACCAGAGTCACGAAGGTCGCACTCGCAACTGGGCTCTGGGGTCTGGAGGGGGGACCCCAAGAGAACTGGAAGGTGGCCCGCTGCAGAACCATAATAAAGGGTCCTACGATGGGAGTAATGGGCCTTGGGATCAGTGGAAAGGGCCCGGGTCAGGGGGGCTTCATGGTTCCTTGCACCAGGGTCCTGAAGGTTCTAGTTACGCATCTGCATTCGTAGAATGCATGGGGGTAAAAAACCTTCAGCCTTCACAACGTTTTATTACTGGCACATCTGAACTAATTACAAGCTTTCACTGCTTGTGGATGTACATCTGAACTGGATGGTATTTGGTTGGCTATGTGGGCATCGCACGGGTGAAGGAGCTCCAACTGCTCCACCTCTGTCCTGCCGACTCCTCTATTGGCCCCATTTCCCTTTGTCACTTATTCTCGGCACTGGGTTATCGCTCCAGGTAAATGTAAATCTCATTATTTACTTAACAAATGTCAATGACTGTTCTCGGAGATAATATATTTTTTTATAAGGTTATTGCCTTTTATTGCTTTCTGAATAGAACAGCTCAAGTTAATTAGGTACAGGAAGAGAAGAAATCCTCCACTTTTCCGGGTACGAGTAGAAGAGGCTTTGAGAGTTCCCCTAATGTTCAGATTTTTCATCATCATCATCATCATCATCATCCCCTAACAATTCTGCTCCACTTCATCCCATGAACAGCAGACAGCACCAAACTTTTTATCATCTCTGATACTTGTCTTTTATTGTATTTATATTATCACATTTAGTTACTGGAGAACTGGAAGCTTTACGTTACCCAGTGAAGACTAAGGCACCCTATATAAGACATCCCAACCTACAAAAACTCATTTCAGGGAGGTGGCGCTTCGTCCCGGCGCGGACCCCCCACCCCAATTAAATGCCTTACCCATGCCCATGAAATAAAGCCTTACCAGTGTTCATGAAATACAGCCGTACCAGTGCCCATGAAATGCAGCCTTACCAGTGCCCATTAAATACAGCAATACCAGTGCCCATAAAATACAGCCTTGCCAGTGCCAATTAAATGTAGCCTTACCAGTGCCCATGAGATACAGCCTTACAAGTGCCCATTAAATGCAGCCTTACCAGTGCCCATGAAATGCAGCCTTACCAGTGCCCATGAAATACAGAAATACCAATGCCCATGAAATACAGCCTTACCAGTGCCAATGAAATACAGCCTTACCAGTGCCCATGAAATACAGCAATACCAGTGCCCATGAAATACAGCCTTACCAGTGCCCATGAAATACAGCCTTACCAGTGTCCATGAAATACAGCAATACCAGTGCCAATGAAATACAGCTTTACCAGTGCCCATGAAATGCAGCCTTACCAGTGCCCATGAAATACTGAAATACCAGTGCCCATAAAATACAACCTTACCAGTGCCCATGAAATACAGCCTTACCAGTGTCCGTGAAATACAGCCTTACCAGTGCTCATGAAATGCAGCAACACCAGTGCCCATGAAATACAGCCTTACCAGTGCTCATGAAATGCAGCAACACCAGTGCCCATGAAATACAGCCTTACCAGTTCCCATGAAATACAGCCTTACCAGTGTCCATGAAATACAGCAATACCAGTGCCCATGAAATCCAGCTTTACTAGTGCCCCTGAAATACAGCCTTACCAGAGCCCATAAAATACAGTCTTACCAGTGCCCATGAAATACACAAATACCAGTGCCCATGAAATACACAAATCCCAGTGCCCATGAAATACAGCCTTACCAGTGTCCATGGAATACAGCAATACCAGTGCCCATGAAATGCAGCCTTACCAGTGCACATTAAATGCAGCCGTACCAGTGCCCATGAGATACAGCCTTACCGTTGCCCATGAAATATAGCCTTACCAGTGCTCATGAAGTACAGCCTTACCAGTGCCCATGAAATACAGCCTTGCCAGTGCCCATTAAATGTAGCCTTACCAGTGCCCATGAAATATAGCCTTACCAGTGCCCATGAAATGCAGCCTTACCAGTGCCCATGAAATACAGCAATACCAGTGCCCATGAAATACAGCCTTACCAGTGCCCATGAAATACAGCAATACCAGTGTCTATGAAATACAGCAATACCCGTGCCCATGAAATACAGCTTTACCAGTGCCCATGAAATACAGCCTTACCAGTGCCCATGAAATACCCATGAAATGCAGCCTTACCAGTGCCCATGAAATACAGCCTTACCAGTGCCCATGAAATACAGCCTTACCAGTGTCCATGAAATACAGCAATACCAGTGCCCATGAAATACAGCTTTACCGCTGCCCCCCCCCATCCATGCGTCCGGCCCCTTGTAGGACGCGGGACGCATGAATTTTTATGGCAGGGGGAGTGTTTTTTTGAAGCACTGATTAGAGCCAGAGGCCATGGGCTTCAAAATGGGGGGCTCAGGGTGCAGAGCATTGTCTTTGGAGTCCACCCAGGTGTGTTGCAACAGCGAATGAATATAGTAACACCGATCCTCGTCCCGGCCAATCAGGAAGCGGGTCTGAAACCCCTCACCTGATTGGCTGAAAGGACAGCCAATCCTATTGGACGCCTAGGAGGAGGGGAGGAGGAGCACCACAGAAGCGAGGAGGAGACACCGGAGCCGCTGCCCACTGCTGCGCGATGCCTGCCGCTGCCGGACCTCGCTGCTGCACGATACCAGACCCTAAGCCGCCCATTAATAGCAGGTCACTCCCATCATATACATGTCCTAGGGATCATACGTGACCCTAAGCCGTCCATTAATAGCAGGTCATTCCCATCACATACTTGTCCTAGGGATCATACGTGACCCTAAGCCGTCCATTAATAGCAGGTCACTCCCATCACATACATGTCCTAGGGATCATACGTGACCCTAAGCCGTCCATTAATAGCAGGTCACTCCCGTCACATACTTGTCCTAGGGATCATACGTGACCCTAAGCAGACCATTAATAGCAGGTCACTCCCATCACATACATGTGCTAGGGATCATACATGACCCTAAGTCATCCATTAATAGCAGGTCACTCCCGTCACATACATGTCCTAGGGATCATACATGACCCTAAGTCGTCCATTAATAGCAGGTCACTCCCGTCACATACATGTGCTAGGGATCATACGTGACCCTAAGCCATCCATTAATAGCAGGTCACTCCCGTCACATACATGTCCTAGGGATCATACGTGACCCTAAGCAGACCAGTAATAGCAGGTCACTCCCATCACATACATGTGCTAGGGATCATACATGACCCTAAGTCATCCATTAATAGCAGGTCACTCCCGTCACATACATGTCCTAGGGATCATACATGACCCTAAGTCGTCCATTAATAGCAGGTCACTCCCGTCACATACATGTCCTAGGGATCATACGTGACCCTAAGCCGTCCATTAATAGCAGGTCACTCCCGTCACATACATGTGCTAGGGATCATACATGACCCTAAGTCATCCATTAATAGCAGGTCACTCCCGTCACATACATGTGCTAGGGATCATACATGACCCTAAGTCGTCCATTAATAGCAGGTCACTCCCATCACATACATGTCCTAGGGATCAGACGTGACCCTAAGCCGTCCATTAATACCAGGTCACTCCCATCACATACATGTCCTAGGGATCATACGTGACCCTAAGCCGTCCATTAATAGCAGGTCACTCCCATCACATACATGTCCTAGGGATCATACATGACCCTAAGCCATCCATTAATAGCAGGTCACTCCCATCACATACATGTCCTAGGGATCATACGTGACTCTAAGCCATCCATTAATAGCAGGTCACTCCCGTCACATACATGTGCTAGGGATCATACGTGACCCTAAGTCATCCATTAATAGCAGGTCACTCCCGTCACATACATGTCCTAGGGATCATACGTGACCCTAAGCCATCCATTAATAGCAGGTCACTCCTGTCACATACATGTCCTAGGGATCATACGTGACCCTAAGCCGTCCATTAATAGCAGGTCACTCCCGTCACATACTTGTCCTAGGGATCATACGTGACCCTAAGCCGTCCATTAATAGCAGGTCACTCCCATCACATACTTGTCCTAGGGATCATACGTGACCCTAAGCCGTCCATTAATAGCAGGTCACTCCCGTCACATACTTGTCTTAGGGATCATACGTGACCCTAAGCCGTCCATCAATAGCAGGTCACTCCCGTCACATACATGTCCTAGGGATCATACGTGACCCTAAGCCGTCCATTAATAGCAGGTCACTCCCATCACATACATGTGCTAGGGATCATACATGACCCTAAGTCATCCATTAATAGCAGGTCACTCCCGTCACATACATGTCCTAGGGATCATACGTGACCCTAAGTCGTCCATTAATAGCAGGTCACTCCCGTCACATACATGTCCTAGGGATCATACGTGACCCTAAGCCGTCCATTAATAGCAGGTCACTCCCGTCACATACATGTGCTAGGGATCATACATGACCCTAAGTCGTCCATTAATAGCAGGTCACTCCCGTCACATACATGTGCTAGGGATCATACATGACCCTAAGTCGTCCATTAATAGCAGGTCACTCCCATCACATACATGTCCTAGGGATCAGACGTGACCCTAAGCCGTCCATTAATAGCAGGTCACTCCCATCACATACATGTCCTAGGGATCATACGTGACCCTAAGCCGTCCATTAATAGCAGGTCACTCCCATCACATACATGTCCTAGGGATCATACATGACCCTAAGCCATCCATTAATAGCAGGTCACTCCCATCACATACATGTGCTAGGGATCATACATGACTCTAAGCCATCCATTAATAGCAGGTCACTCCCGTCACATACATGTCCTAGGGATCATACGTGACCCTAAGTCATCCATTAATAGCAGGTCACTCCCGTCACATACATGTCCTAGGGATCATACATGACCCTAAGTCATCCATTAATAGCAGGTCACTCCCGTCACATACATGTCCTAGGGATCATACGTGACCCTAAGTCATCCATTAATAGCAGGTCACTCCCGTCACATACATGTCCTAGGGATCATACGTGACCCTAAGCCGTCCATTAATAGCAGGTCACTCCCGTCACATACATGTCCTAGGGATCATACGTGACCCTAAGCCGTCCATTAATAGCAGGTCACTCCCATCACATGCATGTCTTAGGGATCAAACGGGACCCTAAGCCGTCCATCAATAGCAGGTCACTCCCATCACATACATGTGCTAGGGATCATACGTGACCCTAAGCCATCCATTAATAGCATTCACTCCTGTCACATACATGTCCTAGGGATCATACGTGACCCTAAGCCGACCATTAATAGCAGGTCACTCCCATCACATACATGTGCTAGGGATCATACATGACCCTAAGTCATCCATTAATAGCAGGTCACTCCCATCACATACATGTCCTAGGGATCATACATGACCCTAAGTCATCCATTAATAGCAGGTCACTCCCGTCACATACATGTCCTAGGGATCATATGTGACCCTAAGCCGTCCATTAATAGCAGGTCACTCCCATCACATACATGTGCTAGGGATCATACATGACCCTAAGTCATCCATTAATAGCAGGTCACTCCCGTCACATACATGTGCTAGGGATCATACATGACCCTAAGCCATCCATTAATAGCAGGTCACTCCTGTCACATACTTGTCCTAGGGATCATACGTGATCCTAAGCCGTCCATTAATAGCAGGTCACTCCCATCACATACTTGTCCTAGGGATCATACGTGACCCTAAGCCGTCCATTAATAGCAGGTCACTCCCGTCACATACATGTCCTAGGGATCATACATGACCCTAAGTCATCCATTAATAGCAGGTCACTCCCGTCACATACATGTCCTAGGGATCATACATGACCCTAAGTCATCCATTAATAGCAGGTCACTCCCGTCACATACATGTTCTAGGGATCATACATGACCCTAAGCCATCCATTAATAGCAGGTCACTCCCATCACATACATGTCCTAGGGATCATACGTGACCATAAGCCATCCATTAATAGCAGGTCACTCCCGTCACATACATGTCCTAGGGATCATACGTGACCATAAGCCGACCATTAATAGCAGGTCACTCCCATCACATACATGTCCTAGGGATCATACGTGACCCTAAGCCATCCATTAATAGCAGGTCACTCCCGTCACATACATGTCCTAGGGATCATACGTGACCATAAGCCATCCATTAATAGCAGGTCACTCCCGTCACATACATGTCCTAGGGATCATACGTGACCCTAAGCCGTCCATCAATAGCAGGTCACTCCCATCACATACATGTCCTAGGGATCATACGTGACCCTAAGCCGTCCATCAATAGCAGGTCACTCCCATCACATACATGTCCTAGGGATCATACGTGACCCTAAGTCATCCATTAATAGCAGGTCACTCCCATCACATACATGTCGTAGGGATCATACGTGACCATAAGCCATCCATTAATAGCAGGTCACTCCCATCACATACATGTCCTAGGGATCATACGTGACCCTAAGCCATCCATTAATAGCAGGTCACTCCCATCACATACATGTCCTAGGGATCATACATGACCATAAGCTGTCCATCAATAGCAGGTCACTCCCGTCACATACATGTCCTAGGGATCATACATGACCCTAAACCGTCCATTAATAGCAGGTCACTCCCATCACATACATGTCCTAGGGATCATACGTGACCCTAAGCCGTCCATTCCAGGCGCTATATCCTGGTGGATGAGACTTTGCTCCTCCTATCAGTTGTGTACCTACAGATGTTATAGGAGGGAGGGATATTCTATCTATATCCTATATAAAGCAACATATGGTATTTATAATAAGTACATGAAGAGGAGGGAATCGGCGCTACAAAGATATCGGACAGATGGGTGAAGTATTCCCACAATCAGAGTGCAGAGTGAGAAATTCCAACAGGAAAAGTGTGTGCAAAAATTGTCACAAAAAGGTTGCAAATTGCAACAAATTGCGCAATGTGTGTGTTATGTTGCAGTGACCGTAGTTTACAAGGAGTCCTGTGCCACCTACTGCTTAGCACAATAATAAGCTTAACCACTTACCTACCAGCGCCATTTATATACGGCGGCTGATAGAATGGGGTTTTATTACGCACACACTTTCTGCTGGAAATGATTCGGGTGGCTGTAAAGCTGCTCGCTCACTTCCACACCCCGCCGATGCTACAGCCCCCACTATGTATCCCAGGCTTTGCTGTTTCAGGGAAAGGGATGGCAAGTGGAAATGAGGAAGATCCGCTGACATCTATTCACTGATCTCTTCTTCGGGGAATGGACATGGAAGCATTGTGTATAACATCACTTCTTATTTTGGCTGTCACTTTCCCCAGCTGCTAGGGCCAGGAAAGAAGCTAATCAAGCACAGATTAGGCTCCAGTGATCTGTGGTCTAATAGACCCCTGATGTCTCATTAAAGTGTTTGTAAACCTCAGACATGAAATATGAACAAAGCATATCCCTCTGTAATGTGCACTCGTTTCAGTCCAGAGCACTAAGGGTAATTTCTGTCTGCTGCCACCTTCCTCTGCTATCAGCGTAAGTCACTTCTGACCAGTTTTCCTGACACCAAGAGAAAAATGGTGACGTGGAGGGACCTCCAGCACACAGCTTGTGATTGACGGCCTCAGCTCTGTTCCTGTGCGCGGTGTGGAGGAGAGGTGTGTCCCTTCCCTCCAATCAGCTCTAAGCCCCCGTTCACATGTCAAATCGCGAGCCAAATCGGAGCCTATTGCTGTGATGACGGCGCCACACCGATTCCCAAAAGTAGTTCCTGTGTTCTGTTGATTGGTGCCCCTCTATCGAAAAATGCCCGAGTATGTGCAGGACGTAGCGGCACAACAGCTGATTTCCCGATCAGCTGTTGTGGCGTAAGAACAGACAGAGGGCACTCTTCGATAGCCCCGAGTGGTCCACGCTGGTGGGGCAGAGAGATATGCTATTATAAAAGTGAATGGTGCCACGCTCAAATAGTCCATAAAAATTGTCCATAACCTATAGGTTCACTAATACATGACCCACCACCAGGGTATTCCCTATGAGAAGATGTGGATCCAATACAAATTTCAAAAGGTGCTTCAGAGACCACCACCATCACCCATACACACTGGTGCTTGCCAGATGGACCGGACCCCCCTCACAGAGGTCAGGTCAGCTTAGCACCAATGATGAAGTTCACAGATGGTAAACCGGTCCCCTTCACGTCACACCCCCCCCCCCCCCCCCGTCAGGTTACTCGGTGTCAGTCCCGGTTGCATTCAGCTAGACAAGATCCCTATTACAGAGATCATCCCAGCTCCAGCAGTAACGTTCATGGATGTCAGAAGCCAGCGCTCCTAGAGTCACACAATCCTCCGACCCGTCACTCGATTTCAGCCCAGGTGGTATCCAGTGTGGGATAAAGGCTCAACATAGTATAGTATGTAGGTAATAAAACTATTTATTGTGATAAAATATTGCACTTGCATGTCACATCAGTCTAGCATGCAATGAAACATATCAGGGAATGTTTCCAACCACCAAGATGGCCGCCACGTACCGCTGCACGATAACGTCACATGTCCTGACTCCGACCAACGCGTTTCGTCATACACTGACTTTATCAAGGGTGTTTTTTACCAATTTTTTTGCTCCTAAGTGCAGTTGCTTTGCTTATAGATATGCTATTGATTGACAGATGGAAGGTATAACGTTATATCGCCCTCGATTGTGGGCGAGTGTTGGGCTGATGTCTGCGGCGTGTCCATGCTTGTGGGGCGGAGAGATATGGTATTGATTGACGGATGGCTACTCATGGCTGAAAAGGTAGAACGTTATATCGCCCAAGATTGCGGGGGCGTGTCTGGACTTTTGCTGGGCAGATAGCGGCAAAGGGGCGAAGAGATTTCCTACTGATGACTGATTATATCAGGGATAAAGTCGGACTGAAATGCGCGTTTGAAATCGTGAGATTTCAGCTGAGCTTGTACAATTTCACGCACGCCCTCAGTGTGAACGAGGGCTTAGAGCTCTCCTCACTGAGCTCTGCAGATTGTAACTTCAGCTCTCCACCCCATTTTCTGACAGCTCAGACAAGCTGTATAAATTCTGGAATTTGAATGACTGTAGAGAAGAGAGGACCGCAGATAAACAGGTACAACTTATGTAGGAAGATTTGTTTAATCTCTGTGTATCACCTGAGGCCAGTCACTTCACTGGGAATATGTGAGGGTTTACAACCACTTTAAAGAGAACCTGTCAATTTAAATATGCTACTGGCCCCGTATTTGACAGCAATAAAGTTAAGTGTACAAAAAAATAATAATAATAAAGAATACAAAAAGTAAAAAAAAAACATAATAATCAGAATACTTTATTAATATCAAAAGCAAAGTCCCCGCCTCCACAGTTAAAAACATAAACCCGCATGTCTGAGGTCCCTACATACAAAAACATGTTATATATTGCCATGAAAAACAAACGAATATTTTAGAATTTACAAAGAATTGTGCAATATATCGTTTTGTGTGCCCTAAAATTAAATGTAATGTATTTTTTTATGAAAATATGCATTTGATAAACATGTGGGCTAATATTGTGTTACTTAAACATTTTTAACTGCCGCCATGTTAATCTCCAGGCTCTCTGCTCTTAGAATATATATTTTAGGGGGGCTTTACTAATTTTGAGACCTAAAATGTGCATTTTAACCACTTGCCGACCGCCAGCCATGGCTTGACGGCAGAAAAGTGGTTTCGTTATCGCAAACCGGCGTCACCTGACGGTGGCCGCGAGAGCGAGTATTGTGAGCGCGCGCGTGCCCCCGGGGGGGGGGGGCCAGGGAGCGGGTAGGGCGAACTCAATCTCTGCTGGCTACCCGCGATGGCTTCCCCCGCAGTGAGAGAACGGGGGTCCATGTATGTAAACACGGATCTCCGTTCTGACAGAGGGGGAAGGGACGTGATCACAGGTTTCCTGTATATGGGAGCCATGATCACTCCCCTCCCCCTGCCAGCCCAGCCCCCACACAGTTATAACACACTGAGGGAACACAGTTAACCCCTTACAGCGCCCCCTCCAGGTTTACCCCTTTCCTGCCATTGACATTTATAGAGTAATCAGTGCATTTTTATAGCACTGATCGCTGTATAAATGCCAATGGTCCCAGAAAAGTCAAAATGGTCCGACATGTCCACCGCAATATTGCAGTGGGAGGAATAGTTTCCCATCATTGGTGTCAGTGGGAGGAATAGTGTCCCATCATTGGTATCAGTGACAGGAATAGTGCCCCATCATTGGTGTCAATGGAAGGAATAGTGTCCCATCATTGGTGTCAGTGGGAGGAATAGTGCCCCATCATTGGTTTCAGTGGAAGGAGTAGTGCCCCATCATTGGTGTCAGTGGGAGGAATAGTGTCCCATCATTGGTGCCAGTGGGAGTAATAGTGCCCCATCATTGGTGTCAGAGGGAGGAATAGTGCCCCATAATTGGTGTCAGTGGGAGGAATAGTGCCCCAGCATTGGTGTCAGTGGAAAGAATAGTGCCCCATTGTTGGTGTCAGTGGTTGGAATAGTGCCCCATCATTGGTGTCAGTGAGAGGAATAGTGCCCTATCATTGGTTTCAGTGGAAGGAGTAGTGCCCCATTATTGGTGTCAGTGGTTGGAATAGTGCCCCATCATTGGTGTCAGTGAGAGGAATAGTGCCCCATCATTGGTTTCAGTGGAAGGAGTAGTGCCCCATTATTGGTATCAGTGGGAGGAATAGTGCCCCATTATTGGTGTCAGTGGGGAAATAGTGCCCCATCATTGGTATCAGTGGGAGGAATAGTGCCCCATCATTGGTTTTAATGGGAGGAATAGTGTCCCATCATTGGTATCAGTGTAAGGAATAGTGACCCATCATTGATATCAGTGGGAGGAATAGTGCCCCATCATTGGTGTCAGTGGGAGGAATAGTGACCCATCATTGGTGTCAGTGGGAGGAATAGTGCCCCATCATTGGTGTCAGTGGGAGGAATAGTGTCTCATCATTGGTTATCAGTGGGAAGAATAGCGCCCCATCATTGGTGTCAGTGGGAGGAATAGTGTCTCGTCATTGGTGTCAGTGGGAGGAATAGTGCCCCATGATTGGTATCAGTGGGAGGAATAGTGCCCCATCATTGGTGTTAGTCGTGAATGGAATAGTGCCTTGTATCATTGTATCAGTGGGAGAAGTAGTGCCCAAGGGCCGATAAAGGCAAGTAAAGGGCCACATCTGGCTCCAGGGCCGCAGTTTGGAGACCACTGCTATAGACAATCCTCTCTGGTCTTCATTTGGGTTGTTGGAGGTCTTCAAAGAACATCAAAGAACGTTACAAAATTTTAATTAATTACAATAATAGTTCTTGTCATTAATAACACAGATAAATAGAGAGAAGGGTCGATTTTAAAGATAATATGTATCGCTGTGTTCCATACAGCTGTACTCACTTCAATCATCCAATCTTATGAATAGGAAATTTCTACTTCCTTTTAAAGTCCTCCGCACACAACTGTCTGACTCAAAGTAAACACGGCTTTGTTTAGCTAAAGTGGTTGTAAATCTGTAAAATAAAATGAACAAAGGACATCCTTTATAGTGTGTACTTCTTGCTATCCAAAGCACTAAGTGCAATTTCTGTCTGTTCTTTCATCCCTCTGCTATCTACATGAGTCACTTGTGACAGTCTATGCTATGGGTGCACAACCTGTGTCCCTTCAGCTATTGGGGAATTACAAGTCCCATGAGGCCGGAAACAGCTTGAGAGCCACAGGTTGAGCCCTTGTGGTCTATGCCAACACCAGGCAATCCTGGTAGAGAGCCCAACCCCCCCCCCCCCTTCCCCTCCAGCACACAGCAGGTGATTGACAGCCTAAGCTGTGCATGCTTCCCTATGAGACTGGGTAGAGGGTGTGTGTCCATTCCTTTCACTCAGGTCCTAGCTGTGCAGTGTGTGACATCATATCCCCACCCCCTGCCTGCTGAAGCTGAGGGAAGAGGCTGTAGATAAACAGGTGCAACATATGTAGGAGGATTTGTTTCATCTCTGTGTATCACCTGAGGCCAGTCACTTCACTGAGTATATGGAAGGGTCCACTTTAAGTTAAATATGTGTTCCATTAAAATCATACCTTGAAAAAGGAAAGGAGAAGGATACAGCATGTATGAGCGAGTAAAGCTGACCATACATGGATCAAACTACGGCAGATTCCTGCAGAATTGGCCTAAATTCATTCCATAGGTTGTCCTGTTGGCAGCTTCTGATTTGACAAAACAGATTTTTTAAAACACCTTTTTCAGAGGAGCTTAGTGGAAAATTGTCAGCCAAGCAGAAGGCACTGATTGGGCATTCTGAAAGCTGTGGGGGGGCGGCTGTCAGAATAAAATAGCCGGCAGGGGAGATCCTCCATCCGGGTGTTTGGTGTGCATGGGGGAACTTAGTAATTTCACTCATTCAGATGGATGGTGGACCCAGAACAATAATTATTATATGGTGAATATATGATGAACCTAGAACTATAGTTTTTACATGATGGACCAGGGACTTTAATTATTTCATGGTGGACCAGGAACTTTAATTACAACATGGTGGACCAGGGACTTTAATTATTACATAGTGGATTGGGGACTTTAATTATTACATGGTGGACCCAGAACTATAATTA
The DNA here is from genome assembly GCA_018402905.1 of Glandirana rugosa. Lineage (NCBI taxonomy): Eukaryota > Metazoa > Chordata > Amphibia > Anura > Ranidae > Glandirana > Glandirana rugosa. The sequence goes on along the minus strand of BLSH010248210.1, from coordinate 1,129,981 downwards.
TTATATGGTGTACCGGGGACTTTAATTATTACATGGTGGACCCAGGACTATAATTATTATATGGTGGACCCAGAACTATAACTATTATATGGTGAATATATGATGAACCTAGAACTATTATTATTATTATTATTATTATTGCACAGGATTTATATAGCTCCAACAGTACTATAGTTTTTACATGATGGACCAGTGACTTTAATTATTACATGGTGGATTGGGGACTTTAATTATTTTATGGTGGACCCAGAACTATAATTATTATATGGTGGACCCAGAACTATAATTATATGGTGGACCCAGAACTGTAATTATTATATGGTGAATATATGATGAACCTAGAACCATAGTTTTAACATGATGGACCAGGGACTTTAATTATTACATGGTGGTCCAGGAACTTTAATTATAACATGGTGGACCAAGGACTTTATTTATTTTTTTATTTTTTTCCGAAACGACTTTAATTATTACATGGTGGACCAGTGACTTTAATTATTACATGGTGGAGCAGTGACTTTAATTATTACCTGGTGGAGCAGTGACTTTAATTATTACCTGGTGGATTGGGGACTTTAATTGTTACATGGTGGACCCTGAACTATAATTATTATATGGTGGACCGGGGACTTTAAAGAGGTTGTAAATAGTGTTGAGCGAACCCGAACTGTAACGTTCGGGTCCGTACCAAACTTTGGGGTGTCCTGGACCCGGACCCGAACCCGGACATTTCAAAAAACGACAGATTGCAGACATTTTAACATCTCATCCTGCATCCTGAGATTACTACTACTGTTGCTCTGAGGGACAGCTTGCAGATCTGACACTGCATTACACAACGATCTGATTGTGGAGTAATTTGAGATTTCACATACTGCTGCTTTGAGTGACAGATTGCAGATCGAACCCTGCATTACAGAACGATCTGACTTCACTAGGTAGAGGCTTCTGCTTAGAGGGACACATTATTGTTCAAAAATCATCTCCTAGTTCTATAGGGAGAGCTTCCAGCTGTTGCTTAGAGGGACAGATTACTGTTCAAAAATAATTTCCTAGTTCTAAAGGGAGAGCTTCCAGCTGTTGCTTAGAGGGACAGATTATTGTTAAAAAAACAATCTCCTAGTTCTAAAGGGAGAGGTTCTAGCTGTTTCTGTAAGTGACAGATTATTGTTCAAAAATCATCGGCTACTCCTATAGGGCCAGGTTCCAGCTGTTGCTTAGATATTGGGGACTTTAATTATTACATGGTGGACCCAGAACAATAATTATTACATGGTGGATTGGGGACTTTAATTATTAAATGAGTATCAGGGACTCTAACCCCTTCCCGTCTGCCCTGGTGTCCCTTTAAATAGTTCAGAATGTCAGGGGAGTAGAAAGGTGCGGTGATTATGCTGTCACAGAGGTCGCATGATTGGAAGCCGGTCCTGCTGCTTACCAATCTTTAGCCCAGACCAAGATCTACTGTATCTTTGACAGCTTAGTCTTTGTGCTGACAGCATGGAGTGAGCATGCTCTCAGCACATAAACATCGGCTGCCCATGTGCGCCATGTGGGTGTTAAAGCTCACCTATTTGCCATCGCACATATGTATTGGGCAGAGGGGTTGATTTAAGGCCTCGTTCACACAACCACTTTATGATGTACAACGTCAAGAATGATCATACAGCTGCAGTGGGGTTCACAGGTGTTTGCGGTCATGAAACTCATACAACTCAATGACAGGCTGACAGGGGCCACAGGTGTGTGCATGAAACCGCGCATAGGAGGTGTTACTTTTTTATTATTACACATAACCTACTCCTCACCGTCCATATTAGATAGCTACGCTCACCATCATTAGGAGCCAGTCATTTCAGATGTTCAGCTGGAGAAGACCTGTACCATGCACCTCCAGCACATTCCACCATCACACTCTGCTTCATAGCATAACAATAGTAAATTTATGTTTATCTTTCACAAAATATTCATGTTTTATGTCCATGTTAGTGCATTCCTCTTCTGGCTGTTTTGGTTACCAGGAGGTCTTACAACATTGGTGGCATGCAGTGACCGAGCATGGGATATGTTTCCTGTTTTCCATTGTATGTAGGAACGTAGACACCCTCTTTTGCGTGTTCCTGAGATGGACTATGGACGATCGGATGTGTAGTGTGCATAGAGCAGTGCAGATGACCGCAACTACTGTGAGGGGGGAAATCAGAGGTTTGGGAGCTCACAGAGAAGGACAGAAGGAGGCAGAAAAGCCCAGTAAGCGAAAAGGGCCATTAAGCAGTGAATGTGTATGAATTATTTTTGGAGAATAAGAAGATGGTTTAGAGTCACTGTAAAGGACACAGAATGAAGTAATTCAGGTACATTGAGTTATGCAGCTGACTTCAGGAGATCAGCATGCCTTGCTTTTGTAGCAAGCAATAGCAGTAGTGAATCATAAGATCAGAGGGTAGAGTAGGGTTGGGTGCTCCAAACAAGAATTTTACAGATGTGAATTCAGGTATTCAGGTATAAAGGGATGTCCAAAAGCAGACCAACTGAAGGGCGGGCAACATAGAAAATGCTAATGAGCCCACGTGAACAAAAGGTCAACAGAAAAGGCTCCAAAGAGCTTACCGAGCCACCTGAAAAACCTACAACTGTGCTAATGGCAATAGATGAGGCCCGAGCATTCACCTGGTGAAACTTAATGAATGTGTGAACAGAAGACCACCAGATGCAAATCTGAGAATCAGATGCCTGATGCTGAAAAATCCAGGAAGCATTAAGTGGCCTGGTGGAGTGTTCTTTGAAAGAAAGATAAAGGTTGGACCTTGTTCTTAACTTCATAGCCTGGAATGATGAACTTCTGAATCCACATTAAGATAATGGAACGCAAGGAAGGTTGTCCTCCACAGGAATACACCTGAAGATAACGGAACAAGAAGCAAGTTGTCCTTCTCATGAATCTACCTGAAGATAATGGAATGAGAAGCAGGTTGTCCTCTTCAGGAATCCACCTGAAAATAGTGGAACGAGAAGCAGATGGTCCTCCTTGTTCTTAAATTTCATAGGCTAGAATAATAAACTTCTGAACCCCCCTGAAGACAGTGGAAAGAGAAGCAGGTTGACCTCCTCAGGAATGGAAAAAATAGAGTCAGCGTCAAGACCCAGGTCTGAACCTGCAACCTCTCCAGTGCCTGGCAGTGTCTCTTCTTGTTGAGCCACCTGGTTTCTCTTGAACTGTGAACCCTTTGCTCCTCCCATGAACTTCCTGTTTAAGCCATGCCTTTGCTCTTCCTGTTTGCCAGATTATTGTGCTCTTCTCCAGCCAATATCTTGCTCTTGTCTCGCCTGCTGCAATCTGTATCTTCACGACCACTTATTACTAACCTTTCGCTTGTTCCTCATTTACGCTTCTGCTTGATCCCAACCTGCGACCACTTGTTAATGACCTTTTGGCTTGTTTACTGACTATGTTTCTGCTTGATCTCTACTTGCTATATCTGCTACTGGACCCCAGCATGCTCACCTTTTGGTGGAGCAGTCCTGATGACCATGACCTGATACTAACATGCAGTATAAACTCATCTCCACCATCAGGAGCTCTGGTGAACACTGGTTAGTGCTTAGACTCCACACCTCAGTTGAGTCCGCGTTATCCACCAGGGTGACCTGCTTGTGCACTTATCCAGCTGGTTGGTGGGATCCTCTTTACTGCTATACTTACTGGTCTCTGAGCCTGACCCCAGACTGTGACAGAAACTGTAGCAGAGAGGTAGACTTGAACAGCACATAACACATCCAGACAGTTGAAAGAAATCTCCTTGGAATGACGTTGACCAGGATTGGAGAAGGGTGTCCTGGTTAGGGGAAAGGAAGAGGCAACCTGTGGAAGAAAAAAAGTTCAAAAGGTGGTTTCTGAAGAACCGAGCAAACCAGATTGAGATCCCATGGAGTCACTGGTGTATGTACAGGGGGAACAATGTAAGTGACTCCCTGCATATATAGGCTTTTACAGAGTGAGAGGAAAGCGATCCTCGCTATGAACAGGATTTGACCCTTGATAGTACTCAGGGCCAAGTGTTAATCCAGACCATATTGGAGAAGACAGGATTCATCTCACAGAATATTACCTGGGATGGAAAGTCCTTGTCCGTTCTTCTAGGAGGTCTCCAAACCTTCTGTTAAAAACACATATGAGGACGCGACCACTTCATGCATTACCATTAATCATTTTTATTTGTTTGGCTTGCTAACTTTTGTTCATATGTGATGTGAGTATCCATTTGGTTATGTGGATTCAATAAAATTTATTAATAGTAATGCACAAAGTGGTTACGTCCTACCGTGTGTTTTTTCAGTGTGTTCAGAGGACTTCTCGGTCTTAGGAGGGCTGCACCCTTGATGGGCATTCTATAAAGAAGTTGGATGGAAGATTTCCCCTGGATCTAGCGCTAAAAGTGTTTTTTTGGATTGAGTTGTCTCCAGACTTTCAAAACAAGGGACCAATTTACTATCTTTCAGACCTCAGGGGGGTTAGACTGTGGCTGTTGGGAGTAGAAAAGGTCCTGACGTCAGTGGGCAAAAGCAAATTACCCCATCTTTGTTGTTAGTGGGAGGAATTGTGCTCCATCGTTGTTGCCATTGGAAAGAATTGTGCCCCATCGTTGGTGTTATTGGAAAGAAATGTGCCCCATCATTGGTGTCATTGAATGATCTTGTGCTCCATCATTGGTGTCATTGGGCCCAATGGTTGGTGTCCCTGGGAGGAATTGTGCCCCATCATTGGAGTAATTGGCAGGAATTGTGCCCCTTACCTGATATCAGTGGAAGAGGGGGCCATGGCCCATTGTTGGCATCACTGGATAAAATGATGCCCCAATGGTTGGAAAAAAAAGCAAGCAAAAGGCCACATTTGGCCCACAGGCTACAGTTTGGAGACCACTGTTCTAGGACAGTAGCAAAAAACTGAAGCATGCTGGGAGTGGGAGGGGTTATACTGGGCTGTCTCACAGCTCTGTTAGGCAGTATCTAATCTCTTGAAGGCAGCTGCATAACCCCACGTACAGGAATACTCCTGTGTCCCTTAACATATAGCTAAGAAAAAAAGAAGATTGTTCCTCATTCCAGGATAGTGGGCAGAACTATGCCAATTTATAGATTATTCTGCTGTTTTCACCAAAAATCTCACAAATAAATGACACCCCCATAAACATATTTGTAGCACCCTGGTCTTCAGCAGGGGTGCTGTTAAATTTAGTTTGCTGGATGGTAAATGGCCTGGCTAAATTGTTAGGGGATCTCATGATTCTTTCCTAACTCTGGGTTTGGTGCATCTCTCTCCTCTGCCATTGGCTGGCACTGCTGCTGATGGCATTGGAACGACAAGGTGTACATGAACTTGCAATATGAATGATAGGCTGCTCCGGCCAATGGGCAGGGGTTTTCTTGGGCCCCATAGCCTGCTGGGAGAGCCTATATATTTGGGAGGAGTCAGGTGATCATTGTTCTGGGCCACCTGGACGGCTGTCTGGGTGGACGTGTGTTAAAGCTCCCGGCTGCTAGGCCAGAAGTCTGGGGCCTTTCTGGGTGTTCCTGGTTGCTAGGCAGTCTGAGGCCTATCCGGGACCAGCAGCAGCAGCGGAGGGTTGGGGCTTCATGTCGGAAGCTTAACCGAGTTGCACGGGTTCTACTGGCCAGAGAACCCTACTTTGTCAGAGGTGAAGGGACAGAGTTGCTAACGGAGGACAACCATTCCTGTCACCGGAGGCAAAGCTTGAACCAGAGTCAGGGGTAAAAGGGAAACTGGGGGTGATGCTTGCAAGAGAGTTCAGCAGTTGGGCTGAAGAGCTGAGGGACCCAACAAGTTGGTGTGGGGAGTCTCGGGAGATACAGCAGTTGTCTGTGTGAAGCACAAGGGACCCAGTGGCAGTGGGAGTCCAAGAAAGCTCGTCAGGAGACTGTGAGTGTAAACTTGTGAAGCTACAGCGGGAGGCTGTGAGATGGAGGCCAGACCTGCACAATGGGGATATCAAGCTGGTTTGTGCATCAATCTATGTTGAAGTCCAAAGTTCAAGTTCAGAGTACAAGGAAACAGTTCTAGTCAGGCAAAGTCATTTGGAAGGCCTGTGGGACTTTATCGCTATATTAAGAGTCGTGTTCAAAGAGTCTCAGAGTCTGCTAAGTGCTGTTGCACTCATCCAAGGGTATCCTGGCCCTAACCCTCTCTCCCCAGTTCTTAAAGAGAGAAATACATCTCTTTTTGTTCTGTATCATCAAAGTGTCTGATGCCCAACTCAATTCTTCTATCTGCACCCACCATGCCTAGTAACCCACACTGTGAGGATGGATGTCAGTCCTCCCTAATTCTAAAGGTCACCATCAGGCCTGTGGAGGTCGGGGCCTGGGCTACATATTTATTGTTGCTTAACTTGGACATTAAAAACTTTTATTTCAAAGTTTTATACATTCAATAAAAGCTCCCTAATAAATGGCCCCCATATGGCTCTATCAGCACATGTATGGCCCCTGATCTCATTGTACTTCCTAGGTTGAGGAGAAGTTTTCTGTGTCTTCTGGGTGGAGCGAGCGTTATGAAATAATATTTACATATCAGGGTGATTCGCTTCAGAGGAATGAGCTGCTAAAGTAGGTTTAAAGTCAAAGATTTCACACTAAGGGAAAGAGGCTAATTATGGAGCAATTACAGCCTAATTGGAGGCACAGCAATGTTGTAAAGATCTACTATCAGCCTGACTGGGCTGTCAATGGCATGTTGTCACTGATTACTATTAATAGAGAGCGGTGACCCCGCAGACATTGATCCTACCAACTCCACACCGGCGTGTGCAATTTAACTACACACAAGCTGCTGGTAAGAAACTATAATCGTGCCCACTATCTCTGTGCCAATGGGCATGTCAGCCATCACTGTGTGAGAGAGAGAGGAGCTGGGCCGGGAGCTACTGTATGTACCAGGGGTGCAACTAGAACCCTCATGCCAAAAACCATAAAGGGTCCCCCCTCCCTCCCCATGGTACCAGAACACCCGGTTCCCGGTCGTAAGTGAAACCTTTGTGACCCTGGTAGTTCCGCCACTGGTGTCAGTTTTGTTTGTTTGTTTTTCATTTATTTTATGTATTATTTTTTACCATAATTGTTTTTTTTTAACAATTTTATTTTTTATTGTTCATTTTACAATTTTTTTAAGGAGCCCCATTGAGGGGCTTCGGTGAAATATCAGGGGTCTAAACAGACCTTTGAGACAGGGAAAGGAGTTTGAGGAAATAGTCGTTCTCCTTCTCTGCAGCCTCTGCAGCACAGAATGAATGGACAGGAATAGCTCTGTACAGAACAGTTTACTATGCTTCAAGTGATTGTAAACTCTATTTTTTTTTTTTTAAATAACAAACATATTATACTTAACTCCTCTGTGCAGTTGGTTTTTTACAGAGCAGCCCAGGTCCCTCTTTGCAGCTCCTGGCCCCATCCTCCTATCGGGTGCCTCCCCAGCCGGCAGCACCCGAGCCGAGTCTCAGCTCCGTGTATCCATTCAGACACGGAGCCCTGGCCCGGCCCTGCCCCCTCTCTCCCCTGATTGGCTGACTGACTTTGATCGACAGCCACGGGAGCCAATGGTGTCGCTGCTGTGTCCCAGCCAATCAGGAGGAGTGCCCTCGACGGCTAAGACGCTCGTGGACATCGCTGGAGAGAGAAGGGGCTCAGGTAAGTATTATGGGTGCTACACAGAAGGTTTTTATCTTAATGCATAGAATGCACCTTCTGCCTTTACAACTCCTTTCAGTTACTGTATGAATGAACAAAGTCGGTGATTGGTACTGATCGCTGACTCTATTCATTAAAAGGAATGGGCCATTCCCTGCTCTCCATCCTAACAGCATCCCCCGCAGCAGCCGGCAGGAGAGAGGGGGGAAGCCAGCAGCACTGTGGGGGGAGAGCACACAGGAGCCTGATCTCAGCAGGAGGTGAATAGGAGGGACGGCTGGGTGGCATGTAGAGGAACCAATCCCATAGCTTTTCCTCCTGCAACTGCTGAAAGCCTGCAGGAGGAAAAGGGAGGGTAACGGTTCCTCTATATGCCACCCACGCTGCCCCAGGTCGCAATTGTGATCCCTGTGACCCCTGTAGATTTGCACCTGGAATGTACACTAATGACACTTGTGGATCGCTGCCTAGGACATAGAGGGCCAGCACCAACCTCAGTATTCACGAGCTGAAAATGTGTTGTCTTATTCTGTTTCTCTTTTTCTGAACACGTGTAGCACCCTGGTCCTAAACAGGGCTGCTAATGAATTTAGCTGTGCTAGGTGGTAGCTAGCCTGGCTAATTTGTAGTCTATTGAGCCTGCTGTTAACTGTGATTTCTCCCTTTTGTCAATAGGTGGCACTGTTACCTTTGGCATCAATGTGATGAATGACAGAGAATGCAGGATATGAGTGTGAATACTTTTCCTAGCCAACCAGCAGGAGTTTCTTTGGCCGTCGAGAATGCTGGGAGAAGGTATTTATTCGGAGGAAGTCAGATGATCTGGGTTCTTTCCACCAGGTCTGCGGTCTGGGTGGGTGTGTGAGGAGCAGCTTTTGTGGTGCGGGCTTGAAGCCTGAGGCCTAACCATGTGTAAAGGAGCTCTGCCGGAGGGTGCCTGGTCGATGCCGGGAGGCATGAGAGAGGAAGTTGCCAGAGGGTTGTTGTCGATGGCAGGTTGAGAGGGATGGAGTACTAAAGGAGTACCAGAGGAGCCTCTTCATAAGCCGGGCACTATGAAGTGGCTGGGAAAGCTTCAGGAGAGAACTCATCTGAAGGAATTCAGTGGGATTCTGTGAGTTAAGTTGTTGCTACAGGAGACAGCCGTTGCTATAGAATACAGATCGTTGGGTCCAGCTTAAAGTGGAGTTCCACCCAAAAATGGAACTTCCGCTCATTTGCTTCCTCCCCCCCTTCCGGTGCCACATTTGGCACCTTTCAGGGGGGAGGGGGGGAACGGGGACCTGTTTTTGAGAGGTACGCTTTCCCACTTCCGGGAGACAGGGCCGTGGCCCCTCTCCCGGAAGTTCAGCCCTCCTCCTCCTTCTGCCGCCACCGGTCCAATTAGAAAGCGCAGCGCATGTATGACGTAATTGTAGCTGCGACCTTTTACGTTTTCTTTCTCAGGCTGGACCTCTTCTTTAAAGGCACTTTTTCTGTATTGCTGTCTGCCTGGTTCTGCGTTTTGTCCGAGGAGTCTGCCGGCCTGTTAAATTAACATTGCATTTGCCTAAGGGTGTCCTGAGCCCTACCCCTCTCTCTCTCTCCACATTTTCCTGTTACGAGAAATAAACTTCTCTTCATTTTTAAAAGTGACTGGCGCCCATCTTTCCATTCCGCACAACACCCACCATGCCTAGTAACCTGCACCCTGGGGAGAAATGTCAGCCCTCCCTGTCTCTGGGGGTCACCACCAAGCCTCCGGAGGTCGGGGAGGGCGCTACATATGTGTTATTAAAACCAGCCGAAGAACTGTAAGAGGAGAGGGGGTGCAGGGGTGTAGGAGGACTAGCAGTTTGACCATTAAGAGAACTCTGGTGACCCATTATTACCAGGGTCATCTTAATGCATGGGTACACCTGGGCACTGCCCAGGGGCCCCGAGTGCATGGGGGCCCCACGATAATCTCGCATTAAACCATATTTACCAACTGTCCCAGATTTGCTGGGATAGTCGTGGCGTCCTGATCCCAGTATTGTGCTCTCCTGATCCCCCCCCCGTACTGAGCCCTTCTGCCTTCCCCTCTGTACAGTGCCCTTTGTGTTGATTAGTCTTTGATCTATGGCATGTTTTCTTATTGTTTAAATTAGATTTTAGTTTTAGTTCTGCCCCCCCCCAGCAAAAAATTAAAAGTTACATACTATAGCTGCTTACCTTTAATATTAGGACGCTTACCTGTCCTGGAATCCAGGGTTGTCGGCACCTCAGCCGATGTTTCCATCGACTCTCGGGTGCTGCCATTGCCTGTAAGACCCTTTTCACACTGGGTCTTTTTTCAGGCTCTGCGGTGCCAAAAATAGCGCCTATATAGCACCTGAACCCCCCCCCCCCATTCTCTCCGATGTGAAAGCTCGAGTGCTTTCACACTGGGGCGGTGCGCTTGCAGGATGAGAAAAAGAGTCCTGCAAGTAGTATATTTGGGGCGTTGCGCTGAGTGGTGTATACACCACCCCCTCCATTGTAATCAATAGACAGTGCTTCCGAAGTGGCTGCACACCTTCTTGGGGCTTGAAATTCGAATTTCCGAATTCGTCAATTGCGGTAATTCAGAAATGTGCGGTAATTTGGCAATTGCAGTAATTCGGAAATTTGCAGTAATTTGGCGATTGCAGTAATTCAGAAATAAGAAATAATATTTGAAATAATAAATAACAATTAAATTATAGGTATTGGAATTTCCTTGAAAATTTGGCTGTTAGTGAACTTAAGGCCTCATACACACTGGTGTATGAAAAAAAATAAACAAAACGTCGGGCCCGACATCAAGGAAAAATCTGTGTTTTTTTCGGCGTTTTACAGCGGCGTTAATGAGTGTCAATGCATGTTAGTGAGCGTTGACGTCAATAGGCATTTTTTTAAAAAAAAAAACAGTCCTCTGCTATTTTTTAACCTGAAAACACTGTCGTCAAAAACGCTGGTTAACGTCGGTGCGGCGTTAGTAAAAAAGTTTACAAGAAAGAATAAAGGCTTAAAGCCTTTAACCCTTTATTCTTTCTTGTAAACTTTATTATTATTTATTGATAATTTATATTCAATAATTTAAAGTATAAATCCGGAGACCGCAAAAAATGTCGGTGTCAAAAAATCTCAAAAAAATGTCGAGAGGTACAATAAGTTACCGGGGTATTTTTGCGGTTGCAAAAACTCGACATCTCCCGCAGCCGCAATCACTCGACATTTATCTTGGGCCCTGGGTGCACAAGGCTCCGACATCGCAAAACCGCAAAAACTTCGATTCGGCCGTTTTGCAAATGATTGCGGCGTGGCTGCAATTGGTCGCAAAAACTGCTGTCACAAAAGTCCAATTTTTTATCGTCTCCTGACAAAAAAAAAAATTTTTTTACGGATAACTGCAGTTGCGAGTGATTGTACGTAACTGTGAGTAATTGCGGCGACATTTTGCGGCTTTTTTTGT
>BLSH010248210.1:1102608-1115813 GCA_018402905.1 Glandirana rugosa | reverse complement strand
TGAACGTGACATCGGTACAAAGCCGATATCTCGCCAGTTCTTCTTCTTGAATTAACTTCCAAAACAAATGTGCCCACGTGATATCTAGAGGTGTTTCCCCGTGCAAACGGGCGTGACCAATGTGTCCACAAGAAACGTAGACACATATCCGACAAAGTAAGTACAGTGAAGAGGAAGGGGGATTTGTTCTAGGAGAAGGGGTTTGGGGGGAAATTTGTACTAGGAGCAGCTGGGGGTGCCATCATGTTTTTCCTGCAGCAGGTGACACCAACCCTAGTGACGCCACTGACTACAAGTCCGTCTGTGGAGTCAGAGCTGCTGCTCCAAATTTGTGTGGTTGCGGGTCCCCAAACACAGGCAGTTTGAGTTTAGGGACCCACAGAGATGTCAAAGTGGCAGCAGTGCCCAGTGGCAGCCCCTGCATCCCAAGTGACATGAATGAAACAGCCTATACACAGATGCAAAGAACACCTGTGTAACCAGTGCGGGCAAACGTGCCCCTTTGTGGAGATCTATAGTGCACCCGTGTAAACAAAACCTTCAATTAAGTTCTTCTTCTTGACCGCTCTATAGCCGAAACATGGCTACAGTGCAAGTCGTGCAGTTCTGGGAGGGTGTCTATAGATGTCCTCCCAGAACCCGGCCTCCTGTGCACCTCCTGCATTGCACATCGGGAGCGCTCTTTGACCCCTGTGTCCTTCAGACACAGCAGATCCCAAATCAGGGTAAAGGGCCAATCACAGTAGCCCTTTACCAAGTGATCAGCTGCGTTCAATCACAGCTGATAACAATGTAAACAGATTTGCTGGTTATCGGCAGTCCTTTCCTCATATGCTGTGTCTGTGGGAGGAAAGGAAAGCCGATCACCGGCAAGACTGCTAGTGCATCTTTTTAACTGATAATCAGTGCCCCGATGATCAGCGCAACCCCATCAGTGCCCATCAATGCTCTCTCATTAGTGCCCATCAGTGCGGCCAATTCATACAGCCTCATCAGTGCAGCCTCATCAGTGCCCATCAGTGCCAACTATTCGTGCAGCCTCATCAGTGCAGCCTCATCAGTGCCACCTATTTGTGCAGCCTCATCAGTGCAGCCTTATTAGTGCCCATCAGTGCCACCTATCAGAGACAATCAGTGCAGCCTATTCAAGCAGCCTCATCAGTGTAGCCTCATCAGTGCCACCTATTCGTGCAGCCTCATCAGTGCCACCTCATCAATTCCCATCAGTACTACCTCGTCAATGCCCATCAGTGCATCCTCATCAGTGCCATCGGTGCCATATATCAGTGCCACCTATTCGTGCAGCCTCTTTAGTGCCGCCTCATCAATTCCCGTCTGTGCTACCTCATCCATGCCCATCAGTGCAGCCTCATCAGCACACATCAGTGAAGAAGTAAAATGATTTATTTGCAAAACTTTATAAAAGAAACTAAGAAAAAGGTTTGTTTTATTTTTTTTAAATCTCATCTTTTTTCATTTGTTGAGCAAAAAAAAAAAAGAAAAAAGAACCCAGTGGTGATTAAATACAATCAAAACATAGCTCTATCTTTTTTTAAAAAAAAATTAAAATATCATATGTGTACAGCGTTGCATGACCGAGCAATTGTCATTCAAATTGAGACTCCCCTGAAAGCTGAAAATTGGCCTGGGCAGGAAGGGGGTAAAAGTGGCCGGTACTGAAGGGGTTAAATAAAGTTTAAAAAAGTAGCAGCAAACACTGTAACAATGCATCAAAGTGCGCATATACCACAAATACCAGGCAGGGCCGGCCCTACCAATAGGCGGAGTAGGCGGCTGCTAGGGTGCCTGGCCAATGTTGATCTGTCACTGCATGCATCGGCATGTCATCACAGAGGAGAGCCGTGGCTGGCAGCACCCCCCCCCCCCCGCACCAGGGGCCACTCTGCTTAGATCGGGTCAGTGTGAAGTGGAGAGTCGCGGCTGGCTGTATTGATTGGAGCTGGTGAAACTATATTTGATGGCCACAGGTGAGGCTGTATTGATTGGCGCTGCTGAAGCTGTATTTGATGGGCACAGGTAAGGCTGTATTGATTGTAACTGGTGAAGCTGTATTTGATGGGCACAGGTTGTATTGACTGGCAATGCTGAAGCTCTGAAGCTGTATTTGATGGGCACAGGTGAGGCTGTATTGATTGGCGCTGGTGAAGCTGTATTTGATGGGCACAGGTGAGGCTGTATTGATTGGCGCTGGTGAAACTGTATTTGATGAGCACAGGTGAGGCTGTATTGATTGGCGCTGGTGAAGCTGTATTTGATGGGCACAGGTGAGGCTGTATTGATTGGCGCTGGTGAAGCTGTATTTGATGGGCACAGGTAAGGCTGTATTGATTGGCGCTGGTGAGGCTGTATTTGTTGGGCACAGGTGAGGCTATATTGATTGGCGCTGGCGAAGCTGTATTTGATGGGCACAGGTGAGGCTGTATTGATTGGCGCAAGTCAGGCTGCATTTGATGGACACAGGTCAGGCTGAGCCAAGGTGGGTGGGGGCGGCAAAATGAGGTTTCGTCTAGGGTGTCAAAAATCCTTGCACCAGCCCTGATACCAGGTGCGGGTTATGAGCACCATAACGCATGTCCACCTGAATGGGCCCTAAAACGTTCTTCGCACACCTGTTACAAAGTAAGCTGCTCTCCACATTCTTCTTTAATCAATAAATATGGATAAGATGTGATAAAATCTGTGACGTTCTGCACATCCTGTGCTCGATCACGCCACATATTAGAATCTGAGGGACAGGTCTCTGGTACGTGGCGGAGATGGTGGAGGTGGTGGAGGTGGTGGAGATGGTGGAGAAGGTGGAGGTGGTGGAGATGGTGGAGGTGGTGGAGATAGTGGAGGTGGTGGAGATGGTGGAGATGGTGGAGGTGGTGGAGATGGTGGAGGTGGTGGAGATGGTGGAGGTGTGGAGATGGTGGAGGTGGGGGCGGTGGTGGAGGTGGTGGAGATGGTGGAGGTGTGGAGATGGTGGAGATGGTGGAGGTGGTGGCAGTGGTGGAGGTGTTCCTTCTCCATTCTGACATATGGACACAAGCTGCAGGCTCATTACTCAGGCTTATTGCCGCTCGCTGTTATAAATGTTTTTCCTGCACAAAGAATTTGCATGGACTGAACAAACAGCGTTTCCATGTGCCTCCTTAAGAGCCCCGGATTTGCTGAATGCCAGGCCTGGGAAACAATAACAGATTATGAGTTATCAGCGCGGGGGACACCGAGGTCTAAAGCTGGTGCTAAGCATTTGTCAATATCCCTTTGTGAGGACGGCCGGTAAATGTGTTTGCAAAGGTTTTGTGTACAAAGCAGATGGACTGGAGAGATGGACCCATAAGGCTCATTAGACCGCGTCCATATGCTGCAAACTGTCCTAAGGACATGAGGCATCCCCATTACAGCGGCCATTAAACAGATTTATAGCGGTCAGCAAAACACAGCAAACCCAACAGTACACAATAGTCCAAAGAAAAGTGGAAACAAGGCGCCGGACGCAGCTTTTCCATGGGTCAGGAAAATAATCACTGGACACGTCAGCTCCAGGTTGACAGCTATCCACAAAAATAGGAAACCCCTTAAAAAGAGGGGTAACTCAGAGTTGAGAAGCCACACATATACACTCACCGACCACAGCATAAGGTACACCTTGCTAGTAGCGGGTCGGACCCCCTTTTGCCTTCATTCCTCATGGCATAGATACAACAAGGTGTTGGAAATGTTCCTCAGAGATTTTGGTCCATAGTGACAATGATGGAAGTTGCTGCACATCCATGATGCCAATCTCTACCACATCCCAAAGGGTCTCTATTGGATGAGATGTGGGGAGTGTGGAGGCCATTGGAGTGCAGTGACCTCATTGTCCAGTGGTGAGATGATTGGAGCTTTGTGGCATGGTGCATTATCCTGCTGGAAGGAGCCATCAGAAGATGGGGGCACTGCAGTCATAAAGGGATGGGCATGGTCAGCAACAATACTCAGCTAGGCCGTGGCATTTAAACGATGCTCAATTGGTACCAAGGGGCCTGAAGTGTGCCCATCCCCCACACCATTACACCACCACCACCAGCCTGAACCGGTGATACAAGGCAGGATGGATCCATGCACCAAATTCTGACCCCACCATCTGAATGTCGCAGCTGAAATCCAGACTCAACAGACCAGGCAACGTTTTTCCATTCTTCTGTTGTCCAATTTTGGTGATCCTGTGCCAATTGTAACCTCAGTTTCCTGTTCGTGGCTGACAGGAATGGCAACCGGTGTGGTCTTCTGCTGCTGTAGCCCATCTGCTTCAAGGTTGGATGTGTTGTGTGTTAAGAGATGATTTTCTGCATACCTTGGGTAAAACAAGTGGTTATTTGAGTTACTGTTGCCTTTCTATCATCTGGAACCAGTCTGCCCATTCTCCTCTGACATCACCAAGGCATTTTCCTCCACATGACTACCGCTCACTGGATATTTTCTCTTTTTCCCACCATTCTCTGTAAACGCGATAGATGGTTGTGCGTGAAAATCCCAGAAATACTCAGACCAACCCGTCTGGCACCAACAACCATGCCACGTTCAAAGTCACTTAGATCTCATTTCTTCCCCATTCTGATGCTCGGTTTGAACTTCAGCAAGTTGTCCTCACCATGTCTAGATTTCTAAATGCATTGAGTTGCTGCCATGTGATTGGCTGTTTATCAATTTGTGTTACCAAGCAATTGAACGGCTGTATCTAATAAAGTGCTCGGTGAGTGTATAATCAAATGAGAACAACAAACAAACATCAAAGAGCCCAAGATCTTGTGATAATAAAAACTGATTCACAGCAAAAAAAAAAAAAAAACATAAAATAGACAACAGGTTTCAGGGGTAAACACATCATCCCCCTTCTTCAGGACTACAAAACATAAAACCTATTCTGAGGTTTTTATGAGTATTTTTATTTTCTCTAATTTTCTTAATGCAATAAACAAACATCTAACTGCCCATTCACAGGGGCAACTTGTGCTCTGACTTGAGTCACCTCAAGTCACCCCAAGTTGCTTGACCATTGAAATGAATGGAAGCCTTCTTACTGTACAAGGAGCGACTTCAGGAAAAGGTTCCTGTACTACTTCTAGGTGACTTCTATCCGACTTGTGCCCATAGAATTGAATAGAAGTCACCTCCAAGTCAGATCCCCCATCTAAATGGAAGCGACTTTACAGTGAAAAGAAAATAATTTATCCAGGGCAACCCCCTCCTTCCCTTCTCTGATTGGCAACAGGAAAAGTCGCCTGGCATGAAGTTGCGTTGTAAGTCGCCTGAAGTCGCACTTTGAAAAAACGCCTAGCAAAGTTGCACTGAAGTCAGGTCACCCCTGTGTGAATGCAGCCTAAGAGTCCAAGATGTAATAATAAAGTCAGATTTACAGCAAAAAAAACACAAATCAGACAATGCGTTTCCGGTGCACAAATCACCCTTTTCTTCAAGGCTACAAAACATAAAAACCTCAGAACAGGTTTTGTGAGTATTTTTTTTCTCTAATTTTCTGCACATGTTTATGTATTCATTTTAAAGTGAATGAATTTTAACATGAAGGATTTTTGTGTTTCCACGACCATTTGTGTACCAATTTCTGGGCTACAAAACAAAAACTGTACAGCCTATGCCCCCTGTATAACATTGCTGGATATATGAATATTTTGTTGTCATGCGCAATAAAGAATTAAACTTTCAAAAAAAAAAAAAATCTTACCTAAAACAGTGAGAGTATAAGGCCTCTTACATCTACCCGATAGAAGGGACAATGTTAGTATAGGGCCCCCTACATTTACCAAATTAAGGAACAATGACAGTATAAGCTTCCTACATCTACCCGATAGAAGGGACAATGACAGTAACAGGCTCCCTACATCTACCCAATGGAAGGAACAATGACAGCATAAGGTCCCCTACATCTACCCAATAGAAGGAGCAATGACAGTATAAGGTCCCCTACATCTACCCAATAAAAGAAACAATGACAGTATAAGGTCCCCTACATCTACCCAATAGAAGGAGCAATGACAGTATAAGGTCCCCTACATCTACCCAATAGAAGGAGCAATGACAGTATAAGGTCCCCTACATCTACCCGATAGAAGGAACAATGACAGTATAGGTCCCCTACATTTAACCAATAGAAAAAACAATGGCAGTATAAGGTCCCCTACATCTACCCAATAGAAGGGACAATGACAGTATAGGCTTCCTACATCTACCCGATTGAAGGGACAATGACAGTATAGGGCCTCCTACATCTACCTGATTGACGGAACAATGACAGTAAAGGGCCCCTTACATCAACCTGATAGAAGAGACAATGACAGTATAGGGCCCCCTATATCTACCCAATAGAAGGGAGAATAACAGTAAAAGGCCCATACATCTACCCAATAGAAAGAACAATGACAATATAGGGCCCCCTACATCTACCTGATAAAAGAGACAATGGCAGTATAAAGTCCCCTACATCTACTAGATAGAAGGAACAATGACAGTAAAGGACCCATTACATCTATCTGATAGAAGAGACAATGGCAGCATAAGGCCCCTTACATCTACTTGATAACAGGAACAATGACAGTAAAGGACCCCTTACATCAACCAGATAGAAGAGACAATGACAGTATAAGGCCCCCTACATCTACCTGATAGACGGAACAATGACAGTAAAGGGCCCCTTACATCAACCTGATAGAAGAGACAATGACAGTATAAGGCCCCCTACATATACCTAATAGAAGGGACAATGACAGTAAAGGGCCCCCTACATCTACCTGATAAAAGGGCAATGACAGTATAAGGCCCCCTACATCTGCCCAATAGAAGGAACAATGTCAGTATAAGGCCCCCTACATCTACCCGATAGAAGGGACAATGACAGTATAAGGCCTCCTACATCTACCCGATAGAAGGGACAATGACAGTATAAGGCCTCCTACATTTACCCAATAGAAGGAACAATGACAGTATAAGGCCCCCTACATCTAGCCGATAGAAGGGACAATGACAGTATAAGGCCTCCTACATCTACCCAATAGAAGGAACAATGACAGTATAAGGCCCCCTACATCTACCCGATAGAAGGGACAATGACAGTATAAGGCCTCCTACATTTACCCAATAGAATGGACAATGAGAGTATAAGGCCCCCTACATCTACCCAATAGAAGGGACAATGACAATACAAGCGTCCTAAATCTACCCAATAGAAGGGAGAATGAGAGTAAAAGGCCACCTACATCTACCTGACACAAAGAACAATGACAGTTTAAGACTCCCTACACATTCCAAGTTAAAGGGACATTTAGAGTATAAGGCACCCTACACCTCCTTAAGTTGCACGACAATGAAATGAAAAGGCCCTCCTACACCTTCCTGACACAATGGACAATGACAGTATAAGTCCCCCCTTCATCTACCTGACAGAAGGGACAATGGCAGCATAAGTCCCCCCTACATTTACCTCAAGAAGGGACAATGACAGTATAGGCAGAGGCGTAACTAGAACCTTCAGGGCCCCGGTGCAAGAAATTATGAAGGGCCCCCTGACCCCTGGCCAGGGCCCTTCCCTCTTCCCACTGATCCTGGGGCCCTTTACGCCTATCGTGGGTCCCTTTATTATGGTACTGCAGTGGGGCCCTTTCACAAGTTCTTGAGCAGGCCCCAGGGGGACCAGGGAAGCACACAGGGGCCCTGGGAACAGCAGAAGACAAGTAAACTGGATAGAGGAAAATGGAGGAGATCGGGTCCTCTAAATGCCACCCCTCCTACTCAGTTGTACAAGGGAGGCACATGGGCCCCCTGGACCATGGGGCCCGGTTGCAATTGCAACCCCTGCAACCCCTATCGTTACGCCCCTGAGTATAGGGTAGAACCTTTTTAACATGGAGGAACCCTTGAAGTAACCTTTGGGTCTCAGAGAACCCCTGCTAATGATTACTATATCTACAGCCTATGGTACATTGTGGTGTGATGACCAGGAGGGTCCATTGGGAGGAATGTTCCTTACATTTGGGGTCAATGGGGAGACGCCATCCTTGCAGATAGCTAAAAAGATAATTTGTTTCAGTGGTTACTAACCTGAGAAGTAGAAATTGCTGAAGGAGCCCGTAGCACAGCCTTTCTCAGTCTTTTCAACACAGAGGAAACATTGAAATAACTTTCTGGTCTCAGGGAACCCCTGCTAAATTTGACTATATCTACAACTCATGATACATTAGTGTGATGGTCAGTGGGAAGAATGCCCATTACACTTGTGGTCATTGGGAAGAATTCCCCTTTTACAGATAGCTAAACAGATCAATAATGTCAGTGGGAACTCGCCTGAGAGGCAGAAACTGCTATTGCTCAAAGAACCCTTAGAAACCTCTGGAGGAACCCTGGTTAAGAAACCCTGCCCTAGCAACATCTGGAGTCGAGGAACCCATATGGACAATGGTTGGTACAGGGCTCCCTACGTCAGCCCCAACACAGGGATCAGTAACTTGTCTCCTAGGACAGTGGTTCTCATCCCTGTCCTCAAGTACCCCCAACAGGCCATGTTTGCAGGTTTTCCTTTATCTTGCACAGTCAATGTCAATGGCTTGGTATTTTGGGCAGCTATTTTACCTAAGAGAAATTCCCAAAACATGGCCTGTTGGGGGTACTTGAGGAAAGGGTTGAGAACCACTGTCCTAGGAGACATTCGTGAAATGGCTATGTAGAGGGAGACCCAGTGCTGCCCTCTAGACGGGCACAGTTATTGTTAAGTGATGTTTTCAAGAGGAAGGAATTCCACCATTGCTGGAGGTTTCCTTGTATTACAGAATGCCCCCTGCCTCTGCTGGGATTACTGGAGAATAATTGCTGCACATTTTTTAGAGTGAAAAGTTTGTAAGAGACCTCAGAATCCCATATTATAAAAATAAACCAACAAAAGAGGCTTTCACAAAATGCACACAAATGTCCCGTTCATTCCCCGACAAGCTGCAACATTAAATACATTTCAACCTGATCAGTGGGAAATTCCGGTTTCTAAAAAACTGTGATCTCACTGACAGGACCTCACGTAATAATAACAATATCCACAGACACCAAACCCATGTGCCCAATATACAACCACTCAAAGAGCCATTTGTGATGGAGAAATGCCAGGGCCATGGAGCACCATGGAATCTTCGCATGTCATATTATCCCAATAAGGGATCAAAGGAAAAACAGAGGCAAGTACGATTTGAATACATTTTCTGATTAATTAAAGAGGAGAGTCTTGGTTTAGCAAAGGAAATGTTCTCTGAGTTCAGTAAACAAGAAGCTGCAGTGATCAATATCCAATCATGTGCAATGATAATTAACGCCTTAAAATCAAGTGCCAAAAAATTGATCACTGCAAAAAATAAAAAGGACATAAATACTTACATCTCTCAGTGCAGAAAGAGAGGCCCGAAGCAAAAAAAAAAATAAGCAAAGGGCTGGCATGACTAAGCTAGCATCAGTTAGAGGGTTAAAACATGTAGATGTAGGTGTGGGTGGGGCAGTGGGAACGGGAAGTCTGATGGGGCACTCGAGGATCGGATGAAGAAGGGGTTTCCCACCCTCCCGCCCTGTTGATGGAGATCTTATTGGATGGTCGTAGTGGTCTGGCGGTTGGGGCACTTGGAGGCGTTCAAATTTTTCTGGGCAATATCAGAGTAAAGACCCGTCTATGGCATCCTATGGTTAATCCCAGTTAACGGTGGGTTAACGGGAATTTGTGGAAATGGAGGTGTCTGCAGGAAATTTGGTATTGTCCTCGAGCCGGTGTTCTGCAGCTGAGGGCTTATGTGGTCCTGCAGATACAATTTTGTGTTGGTTTGGTAGTGCCTCCAAGGATCGGCAAACTAGGGGGTCATAGTTATATAGTTAGTCAGGTTGAAAAAAAGACACAAGTCCATCTTGTTCAACCAAAAAAAAATAATTATATATAACCATACAATCCCATATACAATCCTTCACCCACAGTTGATCCAGAGGAAGGCAATAAACCCCAGCAAAGTATGATCCAATTGGCTATAATGGGGGAAAAAATTCCTTCCTGATCCCCCGAGAGGCAATCGGATTCACCCTGGATCAACTTTACCTAAAAATGTTAGTACCCAGTTATATTATTTACATTAAGGAAAGAATCCAGGTTTTTTTTTAAAGCAATCAACCGTGCTGCCCAATACCACCTCTGGGGGAAGTCAATTTTGCAAAGGGTCATTACTGTTATTGTTCTATATTTCTGTTCTAAGGAATGCTGTTATGTTGTCTATGGTTAATAAATGGCCGATACGGACAATTTTCACTCCAAAAGGTGTGTCGCTTGTATCATTTTAGGTATAAATGGGAAGTGGAGTTAATATTCACCATTGCGGTTTACAGGAGCAGAGTGGGCAATACCTCTGGTATGCTTTAGTCATGTTGCCCTCATGCTGAGAAGCTATCCCACAGCTGTCTGAATACCTAAACATATGACTGGCTGCAGTCATTTGTAGGCAGGTTGCCTACAGCTGCATTAGTTAGTTAGTGGCTGGCCCAGGCTGAGGGAGGGGGGAAGAATTAATGTGTGTGTCTTAGTTCCCGGGCTTTTTAGATCCAGCCTTCCCACCAGTAATATAAATATGGGCGAAGGCTGGGTTTGGGGCTTGTTATGGCTGGACTCTCCTCAACTTTTGGGCAAGACATGCTGTGAATTGTGTGAAAGAAAACATCCAAGCGTGGAAAATGTCAGAATGGGCTACTACCTTACAGAGGTATGCCTGGGCAGCCATTTAGTTATAGTTAGGGTAAAATTATGGACTCTGTTCACATTGGACGGTATTGCTTTTAAGTAAATTTGCATCAACTGTTCTGAGCCTGGTCTGAAGTTATTCAAAAGGGGTGCATATTGGTTCTGGCATATCAAAAGAACCAGGACCTGTAAAGCACATGCAGGGTATGAAGCTCAGCTGCTACAGAAGGCCTACACGGCAGAGAATCAGTGTAGTTGCTAAGGGCAACCAAGCACTAGTGCAAGACACAAACCAACCAGTCATTAGTTGTGGTATAGGTGACAGGTCCTCTGTTAGCGAGGGGGTTCATTGTTCTGGCTCCCGGCCTAGCGGTTGGTTTCCAGTAGCAACCGGAAAAAAATCCACATTATGGAGATCCATGGCCTGGTTACATGGGTATAGGAAGGAAGGAGTTAACAAGTGCATCAATTGGGTCTACTTCATTATGATGGGACGCAGCCGCGTTGTAACTAGATGTGATATCCAACATGTATTCCAAGCCTCTATCTGAGGCCGGATAGTAATAGGGTCTACTTCATTATGATGGGACGCAGCCGCATCCTAACTAGATGTGATATCCAACATGTATTCCAAGCCTCTATCTGAGACCGGATAGTAATTGGGTCTACTTCATTATGATGGGACGCAGCCGCGTTGTAACTAGATGTGATATCCAACATGTATTCCAAGCCTCTATCTGAGACCAGATAGTAATTGGGTCTACTTCATTATGATGGGACACAGCCGCGTTGTAACTAGATGTGATATCCAACATGTATTCCAAGCCTCTATCTGAGACCAGATAGTAATTGGGTCTACTTCATTATAATGGGACGCAGCCGCTTCCTAACTAGATGTGATATCCAACATGTATACCAAGCCTCTATCTGAGACCGGATAGTAATTGGGTCTACTTCATTATAATGGGACGCAGCCGCTTCCTAACTAGATGTGATATCCAACATGTATTCCAAGCCTCTATCTGAGACCAGATAGTAATTGGGTCTACTTCATTATGATGGGACGCAGGCGCTTCCTAACTAGATGTGATATCCAACATGTATACCAAGCCTCTATCTGAGACCGGATAGTAATTGGGTCTACTTCATTATAATGGGACGCAGCCGCTTCCTAACTAGATGTGATATCCAACATGTATTCCAAGCCTCTATCTGAGACCGGATGGTGATAGGATCTAAAAACCTATGCACCCCTTATGGACGGGCTACCACTGCTGGCCTTTGAGATTTTCTTTTATGGAAATAAACCAAAAACCACAGAAGAAGCAGAGACACATGGAAACGTGCTGCCATGACAAATGAATACAGAGACAATTTTCATACAGTAACAATTGATATAATTAATACCTCATTTTTTTTATGTGTTCAAAGAAATCCATCCCTAATAATGTAGAAAGAACACGCAGAAGCCTAGTTTATATTACACTTCAATGGCAATGCTTACATCTGCACTGATCCCTGTGTAAACATAAATAACCAACGCAAAGGGGTGGATTTACTAAAGCTGAAAAGTGCACAATCTGGTGCAGCTCTGCAAAGAAGCCAATCAGCTTCCAGGTTTTATTGTCAAAGCTGAATTGAACACGCAGAAGTTAGAAGCTGATTGGCTCCCATGCACAGCTGCACCAGATTTTGCACTCCAGTTTTAGTAAATCAACCCCAAAGACACCACTCCGGGGATGAGCCCTTCAGACGGTGCAGCTCCTCTCCAGGAGTACAACTCCATGGCTATACAAAGGGCTGCTGGCAGGGCGGGAGTCTCCAGATCGTCTTGTACTTTCTCAAGCCATTAAGCAAGCAATTGTTTTTTTTTTGATGTGAGAGTAGCTGCATGTCCTGTATCCATCCCTGAAAATTTCCTGTAAAGATCACAGAACATCCAGCAGATGTGCCGGTGGAAATCTGCAAATGCGGAAGCGTGTCAGTCCAGCAGACGGGTCCGTCCAGGACGTAGTGTCCTATCACATAACCAATATGAACCGGGTCACCATACTCTCTGACATTGAGTTTAATTATACAGTGCAAGTGCATGTCCTTCCACTCCCCACCACCATCCATGGACAGGCCCTCTTCAATATGATCAGGCGTCGGCGTGGCTGGAAAAAAACTGAGATGTCTGTCAGAACTTTCACATCCAAGTCATAAAACTGTTGGCTTAAAAAAAAAAAAACAAAACCAGAAAAGGTAGCCAAACTATTGGGCTTATTTGATCAAGCAGTCCATTAAGTTACAATGATAAGCAAGCATCCTATAATATTCTATATTACTTATGGTGTCAGTCCACCAAAAAGTAATATTTCTGTTACAGGTAGAGCCTACAGGGCTGATCCACCGAATCCGGCTTGCCAGGTCATTTCATGTGGCCCTCACACCTCTCTTGTTGCTGCTTCCACCC
>BLSH010248210.1:1083391-1094645 GCA_018402905.1 Glandirana rugosa | reverse complement strand
TATGTGTCTTATATTGACCTATAATTGTAAATATTCATTATTGTGGTCTCTAACAACTAGGTCCCTGAACGGAATACCCTAGTCCTTCTTAAAAAAAAGGAGACAACCTCATTTACACTAATACAAAATATCCCAAAACTACTGAAGAGGACCTAGTCCCCAGAGGTATGAAATATTTGTTTACCGGTCAAATGACAGGAAGTCTGTGGTTCCCCGACCTTACACCATTCACCCTCACTTTTATGTTATGTTCTCCAACGGACCACCAAGCCTGTAACTACCACTGATGCGGTGGTATTTTCACTCCCACTTACCACATTCCAGCCCCTTGGTGTCTGAAGGACAGTAAACTGGCCATTTGTTTATAAAGTATGGAGACCCCTGATCCAGGAGAAGTCATCAAAACCCTATAAAACATAATCACATTTACTCCAACAGAGGAAAAAAAATTCTTCCTGATCCCATAAGGCAAGTCCCTGGATCAACAATCTCTGGTGTTATTACTTATAAATGTTAATATCCAGTTATATTCTGTGTATTCTTTGCCACATTTTCACAGCTCTTGCTGTAAAGAATCCTTTCTGAATGTGGAGGTGAAACCTCTTTTCCTTCAGGCACAAGAGTGACATCATCTTTAGACGTGTATTGGGGTAGGAATGGGGATAATGCTGGAGCATTATGCTGGCCATAGACAAAATGATGAATGAACAACCCATAATATATTCAAAATATCTTTTAATCTAAACAATCATACACAATAAAAAAGGAAGGATCATCCCTTTTTAATTTAATTAAATGTTTGTAGATTAAAACAATCCTTATGTGAAATCGAGTAATAAAAAATATGATGATTCACCTAAACGATCGTTATATTGAGCAATTAGAAGCAGTGACGATCCTGGTAGATGCAATGTCATCTCAGTGAATAGAACGCCTTTTAGTAACGAATTACACAAGTCCACGTAAAAAATAATTAAGGCATGAATTAATAGTTATGACCCCTTTACACTATCCATTGCATTTACAAATGGGCGATAACACATTACAATATCATGCATTAAAGGCTTAGTCCAGATTTTATATTACATCCATATTTAGTGTGTGACATAAAGCATGGCATCACCTTTGCGGTGCAATTTCGGTGCACAAAGCAAGGTCCAAAAAGATGCATAAAGACATGGATGAGAGAGATTGTGGTGGAGGAACTTGATTGGCCTGCACAGAGTCCTGACCTCAACCCGATAGAACACCTTTGGTTTGAATTAGAGTGGAGAGTGCAAGCCAGGCCTTCTAATTTAACATCAGTGCCATGTCTTTATGGACTTTGCTTTGTGCAGTGGTGGGCAGCCATGTTGGAACAGGAAGAGGCCATCTCCAAACTGTTCCTACAAAGTTGGGAGCATGAAATTGACCAAAATGTCTTGGTATGCTGACGCATTAAGCGTTCTCTTCACTGGAACTAAGGGGCCAAGCCCAACCCCTGAAAAACAACCCCACACCATAATCCCCCCTCCACCAAATGATTTGGACCAATGCACAAAGCAAGGTCCATAAAGACATGGATGAGCGACCTTGGGGTGGAGGAATTTGACCTCAACCCAATAGAACACCTTTGGGATGAATTAGAGCGGAGACTGTGAGCCAGGCCTTCTCGTCCAACATCAGTGCCTGACCTCACAAATGGGCTTCTGGAAGGATGGTCAAACATTCCCATAGACACACTCTGAGTTGAAGCTGTTATAGCTGCAAAGGGTGGGCCAACTCAATACTGAACCCTACGGACTAAGACTGGGATGCCATTAAAATTCATGTGTGTGCAAAGGCAGGTGTCCCAATACTTTTGGTAATATAGTCTAGTTTTAATGGAGCACTCCGCTATCTTCTGCTGGGACGGGGTTCAGAGAGAGAAGAGTCATTGGACGGACCCATTACAGAGGGTTTTTTTGTCCTTATTTATTTTTTCGTAGTTGGTTAGATGAATGTAATTACTTTGTGTAACAAATCCGCTTGACTAATTATGTGTTGAATGTTTTATAATGTTTCTATTTATAGTTTGTAATTATATATTGTGAGGGATCAGCAACAGATATGAAGCAGAGGTATCAGGGTGAACCACATGAGCTAAAACATAAAATCCAGATCCTTATCTCTGCTCTCGGGTCCCGCCATACTGTACACATACATAACAAAAAATACTGTTTATTTAAGCGCTAACTCCGACATAAAACGAACAAAGCCCACTGCTAATAAAATGACAACGCTCAGTCCTTTTGTACAGCAAAGCCGCAGAACTGCATACTAATCCACCCCAACCAACCCTGACCTCTGCCACTTCTGAACTTAGATTAAAGTAGACCAAGAAAAATACAAGGATGCCATTGATGACCTCCTCCCGAAAAGTCTAGTTGCCTGGCCGTTAAGCTCACTCAATACTTTCTGCATCACTGTTCTGGAACAAATATACAGCTTAGGAAAGTCAAATAAAAGTCTTAAGGCCTCCTTCACATGGGGGTACTTTTTTTTTTTTTAATTCTTTTTATTGCTTTTTTTAATAATATACAACCATTGAGCATAAAATTGGCAACCACGTGACAAAAAATGTCACCCTTAAAATTAAGGCCACGCATGGCTGCACAAAACAAATAGACGAACCACAATCTAAGATAACAGAGACCAACTATATAACTAGTAAGAAAATTGCCCAACCTGCCCTCTCCCAACCCTTCTCCCTTCAGGCCTTACAGTCACCAGTAGAACTAAGGGAAATGAAGTGTCAGCGCAAGTAGGGAGTCACCAAGGACCAGCCCTCAGGACCAAGGAATAACAACTTAATGTGGCTTACCCATGGGCGATATCTCAAGTGACCCAGAAAAGAGGGCCCTTGAGGTACAATTGGCCTGACCAACCAACTGCGGCCTATTGCCAGAACTAACGGGCTAAACACCAGGATCAAGGAATACCAATTTAATGTGGCTTACCCATCGGCTATATCTCAAGTGACCAAGAAAAGAGGGCCATTAAGGTACAATTGGCCTGACCAACCAACCATGGCCTATTACCCGAACTGACAGGCTAAACATCATGATCAAGAAATACCAACTTAATGTGACTTACCCATAGGCTATATCTCAAGTGACCAAGAAAAGAAGGCACTTGAGGTACAATTGGCCTGACCAACCAACCATGGACTATTGTCCAAACTGATGGGTTAAACATCAGGATCAAGGAAATACAACTTAATGTGGCTTACCCATGGGCTATATCTCAAGTGACCAAGAAAAGAGGGCCTTTAAGGTACAAATGGCCTGACCAACCAATCATGGCCTATTGCCCAAAGTGATGGGTTAAATGTTTAGATAGAATCAGACACATCTAAACCAGTTCACGGAGTATTACCCCGTCTCGAATGAAGAAGTTAACCTTGCCTGCCAAACTTTACAAATTTTTTTCTCCCCTGGAGAAGTATGTGGCTTTATAAAATGGGATCATGCAGTTGACCAGACCTTTCCAAAAAGACACAGTCAAGGCAGCAGGTTTCTTCCAGTGTAAAAGAATGGCCTTGCAAGGATAAAACAGTCAAATGTTAAGCAAAGTTCTATGGGCATTGGACGGAACCACTGCCTCCTCTATTCCAAGAAGACATTCAGAGACTGAGATAGTGATAGGAATGGAGAGGACTTGTGCTATGCAATCTGTAAGTGCTAACCAGAAAATTTGAATCAGCTGGCTTTTCCAGAAAATATGGTTGAAATTGCCAGGGGAATAAGCACATCGCCAGCACTCAGCAGAGCAGGTGGAGTAGATCCCTGGCAACCAGGGGAGGGCTGGGCCAGGGGGCAGGGTGGCAATTGCCCCCCAGGCCACCCCAACTTACATTCGAAATGGCTGGCGGCCATTGCCCGCTGACAATATTTTCCTTTTGTGGAGGAAGAAGGGGCCAGGGGCACAGCCGCAAACTAACTGCAAGCAGAGGGGGTCGCCCAGCGTTGGCCCTACCATGGATGATGTCTATTATAGGAGCTGGTCCAGGAGGTGGGACTTCTTATGACAGCGTCCACGCCAGGTAAGCAGGAGATCCCTGCTCTTAGTAATCCTGCAGCTCTCCTCTTTCTGCATTGCAGGCTGCATTGGATGGGCACTGGTGAGGCTGCATTGATGGGCACTGATGAGGCTGCAGGGTACTGATGAGGCTGCATTGATGGGCACTGATCAGGCTGCATTGATGGGCACTTATTAATGCAGGTGGGCATGGATGGTGAGCTGATTTGGTGGTTCAATGGGCCACTTTACTGGACTTGCCCCCCAGGCCTAAGGCTGCCAGCCCTCCCATGCTGGCAACTGATCTAGGAGTAAAATAGATTCTGTGCAAAAAATTGAAATTAATCAATCTGTCCCTGGCTAAAACAAAGTGCTTTAATGGGTGCTCCCACATGTTATCCCAGTCCACCCCCTCAATATCTAGAACCTCTGCTCTCCATCTTCCCCTACACTGGAGCACCATGGTAGGTGAAGTCCTAAACATTTCTTTGTAAGTGGAAGACAATGTTTTCAACTTGGAGTCATCAAGTAACAAACTTTCCAAGAGTCCAGCTAAGTCTCTATGATCAAGGCATGGAATTATGAGTGGTAAGCATGTTGTATCTGCAGGTAGCAGAAAAAAGAATGATTCACGTGGTCATGCTTAGCTTTCAATTGGTCAAAGGTAAGTAAATTGCCCCCCTTACAATGTCTATCACTCTTTAGGCTCACGCAATGCTCATGCTCCTTACATGGGTGTACTTAAAGAGGATCTTCACTCTAGAAAAAAATTAAAAGTAAGCAAATACCGTAGCTGCTGACTTTTAATAAAAGGACACTTACCTGTCCAGGGGTCCAGCGCTGTCCTCTCCTGGGCCGGTTGTTCACCGGCCTTTGGGTACCCAGCGCCGTCATGTTTACTGTGGGAAGCCTGCTGTGACTATTTGCAGCTTCCCATTGGGCAAGGGCAAGCCACGCTGAACTTTGTGAATGGTCTCGCAGCTCTCTGGTACTTATGACGGGTCCCAGAAGGCTGTGGGCAACCCCCTGCTAGGCAATCCGAGTGGGAGTTGGTACCTAGCAAAACTAGGTACCCGCCCCCCTGAACAAATCATAATGTGTCAAATGTGGTAGAGGAGAGGGGGGCATAAAGTGGAACTTCCTCTTTAGGGTGAAGTTCCACATTAAGTGTACACATAGTTACATAGTTACATAGCCAGTGAGGCTGGAAAAAGACACAAGTCCATCAAGTCCAACCCATGTGTGTGTTTTTTTTATGTCAGTTATATATCCCCCAATGTTGTGGTCCCTTAGGTGTGCATCTAATAGTTTTTTAAAATTATCTATACTACCAGCAGAAACCACTGTTTCTGGAAGAGAATTCCACATTCGCACTGCTCTTACCGTAAAGAAACCCCTACGCACCTTAAGGTTAAACCGCCTTTCTTTCATTCTCAATGAATGGCTGCGTGTCTTCTTGTTTTCCCTTGCGCTGAATAGTTTTGTCCCTATAGTGGGGTCACCAGTGCAGTATTTGTACATTGAAATCATATCCCCTCTTAAGTGTCTCTTCTCCAGAGAGAATAAGTTCAATGCTTGTAATCTTTCCCCATAACTTAGGTCCTCTAATCCCTTAATTAGCTTTGTTGCCCTTCTCTGAACCCTTTCCAATACCAGGACGTCCTTCTTGAGGACCGGTGCCCAGAACTGGATGGCATACTCAAGGTGCGGCCTCACCAGGGACTTGTACAGTGGGAGAATTATTGCGAAGGGCCAAGTTTGCCCGCACTGGATGCATAGGTGTTCTGTGCATCCGCATGCAGGTATCCCCATTCATGTAAATTGGAACACAGTGGCTGTATTGACACTGCTCCCATATTGACATCCATGCGGGTGAGGGTGCCTGGCCCTGAAAGCAGACAGTGGAAATAAATAGGCGCTTAAATACGCCCATGTGAACGAGGCCTAGGTCCTTATCATGTCAGCGATTCAAGGTTATTGAAGTCAAAGGGTCAACAAAAAACTGTGGTGGGATTAATATAACTGCTTATAAAGGAAACTTGAAGTGAGAGATATGGAGGCCACCTCCCAGCTGAAAATACCAGTTCCCTGGATGCCATGCTAATTAAACCACACTCTTTTAGACCAATACAATGAATTATTTCAGCAGTAAGTAGCCCCTGGTAGGTTTATATATTCTTCTAAGCTTGACTACATGGAGCAGTTTGCTGGTTTTATGGCCATTATTTTATTGAGAAGAGCCAAAAAAGGCTACCTACTCATAGACACAAGTTGGCAGTCAGAAGATCCAACCACCTAAAGATCTTTCCATAAACATAAACTGTTGGCCAAATGTTCATGATTAGTTGGGTGTCATCACAGTTCACAATGTGCCCACAGAAATGTAATTGAACCTAATATGATCATTATTGGTAAAACAAGACAAAGGTCAATAATATCTACATATAGCCTTATTGCTCCCACAGTGCCAGGTTACCCGTACATATTGTGTGTACAGAGTACAAGTCTATTGTGTGATGGATCTCCTCTCAGTATGAAGTGCTGGTTGCAGGACACCCATATAATGGACATGGAGTGTGAAGAGCATTGTAGGACAGAGATGATCCATCAGACAGGTGAGCAGAATTTCTAAGACAGATTCTTCTCACTGTGACATCCGCAGATTGATGTCTGCTAATCAATGAGTTCTTCAATCTCCCATCTTCATCCATCTTTCCAACAACAGCTACTGGACTTTTCACTCCCGCATGGCTTCCTTCCACCAGACAGCTTCCATTAAGGCCCGGTCATAGTGTCCCTCTGAAGTTCCCTTATGTGTATTATAACTAGGGAGGCAGTTTGGGTTCGCTGCTACCATGGGTTTGCAGAAAATTCCAGGAATTTATGAACTTTTGCCTGAAAACTTTGAAAGTTCACCGCCAGAAATGAGGAACAACCTATAATGCAGTTTATAGCCCTTTCTCCTGTTCAGCTGAGTCACAAGAGCCATCTCCATTCTATAAAAGGGTGGGCTCACAGCAGCCATATTGCCAGTGTGTGTTTTAGCTGTTAAGGAGAAGTACTGGGTTCTGTGTAAAGAGAAGTGGAGGCTGGTGCTCCATTTTTTTTGTTCGGTCGGTCCATCAGTCAAAACCCCCCACCCCCCCCTTTGGGCTGTCCGTCCATCAGTCAAAACCCCCCACCCCCTTTTGGGCCGTCCATCAAAATCCCCCCATCACTCAGTCGATCAGCAATACAACACACCCCCCCCACGACGCTCGCCCGTCCATCTGCCCACCAGCCCCGCAGTTACCCCACCTAGGTGGCAGGCAGCCTGCCGGCTTCCCACTGCGTCTCCTCCTCGGCGGCCAATACGGTCACTTCTCCTCTCGGCCAATGGAGTCTCAGGACCTGCATCCTGATTGGCCGAGAGTAGAATATTAATTCACTATTGTCATACAACTAGGGGAGCTCAGGGCGCAGTGCTCTGCTCCCCAAACCCAATCTTTTTTTGAAGCCAATTAGAGCCTCAGGCTATAATCATCTGCTTCTAAAAAAAGGAATGAAAACCCTGTTGGAATCCAGGCGCCCAGTGCCCTGCATGTAGATTAGGAGCCGGGCGCATGGATTAGGGATAATGGAGCGGCCGCCACTGATAAAGAGAGATACTATTATTTATTTATTTTTTTTTAAATGTTGGCATTGGTATTTACATACCACACTTCATTGGTACATGTCCCCCATGGCAATGCGCAGCTTGCTTATTAATCCTATAAATGGGCAAATTTGAACACCACATTTGCCCCCCTCCCTCATAGACTTCAATAGTGTTCACTGTGAAGCTCACTAACTTCGAGCAAGATTCGCAACACTTAGCGTGCCGGACCCGGGCAGATTTCCTCATCTCTAATAAAATCTCCAGCGAATGTATAGTTTTCTGTTCGCACTTTGTTATTTTCAGGCAAATTATTTCGCACGAATGTCATGGGCGAAAGGATGAGGGGAAGATTTCCTGCATGCAGTATTTTACTTACGTGATGTGTATTTTTAAGCCCAGTCTCTTTAACCACTTCAATGCCGGGCACGCTCACCCCCTTCCTGCCCAGACCAATTTTCATCTTTCAGCACTGTTACACTTTGAATGACAATTGCGCAGTCATCCAACGCGGTACCCAAACAAAATATTTATTGCTTTTTTGAGACAGATAGAGCTTTATTTTGATGGTATTTGATTGCTAAAAAAATGAAAAAAGACAAAAAATGTTTTAAAATTTTGTAAATAAGTAATTTTTCTCCTTTACTGATGTGTGCTTATGAGACGGCACTGATGAGGCTGCACTAATGGGCATTGATGAGACGACACTGAAGGGCACTGATGAGGAGGCACTGATGGGCACTGATGAGTCTGCACTGATGGGCACTGATGAGATGGCACTGAAGGGCACTGATGAGGTTGCAATAATATGCAAGACTGATGGGCACTGATAGGTGGCACTGATATGCAGCACTGATAAGCACTGTCAGGTGGCACTGATGGGCACTGATGGTTGGCCCGGATAGGCGGACCGATGGGCACTGATTGGCGGCACTGATGAGCAGGCACTGATGGGCACTGAAAGGCAGCACTGATGGGCACTGACTGGCACGAAAAAAGTTTTTCTTAGTTTCTGTTATAAAATTTTGAAAATAAGTATTTTTTCTCCTTCACTGATGTGTGCTGATGAGGCAGCACTGATGAGGAGGCACTAATATGTCACATTGATGGGCATTGATGACGCTGCTCTGATGCGCACTGATGAGGCGGCACTGATGCGCACTGATGAGACGGCACTGAAGGGCACTGATGAGGTGGCAGTAATATTCAACACTGATGGGCACTGATAGGTGGCACTGATATGCAGCACTGATGAGCACTGACAGGTGGCACTTATGGGCACTGATTGGCGGCACTGATGGGCATTGAAAGGCAGTACCAATGGGCACTGATTGGCATCATTGATGGGCACTGTTGGAGCTGCACTGATAATGCACTGAAAATGCGCTTCTGGAAGAATGGTCAAACATTCCCATAGACACTCCTAAACCTTGTGGACAGCCTTCCCAGAAGAGGTGAAGCTGTTATAGCTGCAAAGGGTGGGCCAACTCAATATTGAACCCTACGGACTAAGACTGCAATTAAAGTTCATGTGCGTGTAAAGGCAGGTGTCCCAATACATTTGGCAATATAGTGTAGCTATGGCCAGTAAAGTATCTCTCCTTTCATGTAAGTTTATCTGCTCTGCCTGCCTATGGAAGACATAGGTGACAGAAATATTGGGTGGTCTGCTGCCCTGATTGACAAGCTCAGCACTGCGAGCGATTGTGAAATGTTGCTGTTACAAAGTGATGAGTAAAATGAAAGTGAAAATTAGACAGATTGGCAAAAAAAAACAGCAAAAACACTGGTGAAATCTAGTGGAATGAACATACGCATGCTACATTTATATTTATTGGATTGTAAGTGTGTGCATAAACACTGCTGGATGGTATACGGTTTCCGCTGGGTCCTAGATACAAGCACTACATATGGGCACGCAATGGAGTTTTAAAGAAGCAGTATTGAAAAGGGGCTGGGGAGGAGCCGTTTAGTTCTGCTTTAAGAATCTCCCCATAGGAGGATTGTACACTAAGCTTGGACTATCCAAACTTTTGGAAACTGTGAGGGTAAAGTGGTGATTTCCACCATCTATAAGTGATGCCCATTAAACACGAGACAGTTGGGCAGTCAGGATAACATGGCACCCATTGCTCATCATCATGAGATGCACCTGCTAGGAAGACACAGATGGATGTCTCTCCCGCTTTGTCTTCCCGGCCTATAAATCAGTAGAGCTCCCAACCAGCAGAGCATTCTGCAGTTTAAGATCTGCAAATAAGAGCAGAAATGTGGATGTCTCCACGTCTAACACCTCCAGAAGAATACGCCATGGCGGGCCGATGACAGGAAGGTAAACACGTCTATCTCTCCATCTCCTCTCCTTGTTTGCTCGGCTTTTGTGAATGGAAGAGCTGAACAGAAGTTGTCCTTATGGCATTCTCCTGCACCTGGTCGAGTTTCATTCATCCCTTAATGAAATTCCCAGCTCTGGAATGTTAAGAGTTTTGTCACCATCTGTAATGTATGAGGAGCAGCAAAGCCTTGGCCTGTTCATCCCACCATTGAAGAGGCAGCCAGCACCACCGGCTACAATGGGCCAGACCCAGACTGCTGCCTCCAGACTTCCAGAAGAATGGACAAGTGTTGGCGCCTATACAATTCACACCACGCTATTCACCGGACTCAGAAATATCTAAGAGCCGTCTATTATCCTTCCACCCATAACTGTTATTTAATTGCATTTTATTCCATAGAAAGAAGCATGCCAAGGAAATCTATAGGGTTCAATTGACTAAAGCTATACGGCTCATGATATTAGACATAAAGGTTGTTATTTTTATCCATCTCACTTTTTTTTTTATTACAGATTGTGGAAAATATCCGTCATTAAAACCTAAATCCAGCCCTCTATCTCTTTAAATGAGTCCAGCACTGCGTTCCCTGCAGTAAGATGGAAACATTAAGTAGTGGACGTGTGTGGATTATTTTTTACAAATAAGGATATGAGACGTGGTAGGTTATACCAGGGGTGGGCAACCTTGGAGAGTTGGAGATCTACCTGAACACCATGAGAACAAAGATCACCGGGGCTCAGCGCCCTTTTTTAAAAGAAATTAACTAGCAAGGACTAACTAAATAGTAAGGAGCACCTCACTTCACCCCCCCCCTCCCGCCCCCACACCCAGTATTGTCCTCTGACCATAGCATTGTCCTCTACCACCCCTCACATCACCCCCCCACAGTAGTGTCCTCTGCCCCCCATTCCCCCCAAATCAGTGTCCTCTACACTCTCCCCTTATCCCTCATAGCAATGTCCTCTGCCCCCCTTGTCCCACATAGCAGTGTCCTTTGCTTCCACCTTGCCCCCCTAAGCAGTGTCCTTTGCTCCCCCCTTTCTGTCCCATAGAAATGTCCTCTGCCCCCCCTTGCCCCCCCCCCCCATAGCAGTGTCCTCTGCCTCCCCATTCCCCTAATAGCAGAGTACTCTGACCCCCCATAGCAGTATCCTCTACTGCCCTTCACATCACCTCCCACAGTAGTGACCTCTGCCCCCCCTCTTGATACTCCCTTCTCCCCCCCGTCTCCAGTGATGACACCCTC
>BLSH010248210.1:1036539-1048256 GCA_018402905.1 Glandirana rugosa | reverse complement strand
TCATGGGATCCAAAAGGCCCCCACATCCATTATTTTATATCATGATAATTAAAACTGAAATTAAATGTATCAGGAAGTCAGATTTACCTGTAATAGCATCTTGTCTACATGCAAAATTATATGACATACCATTATGTTCAATTCCAAGGGACAGGCTAGGGTAGTATATGGACAGGCTAGGGTAGTATACAGGCAGGCTAGGGTACTATATAGACAGACTAGGGTAGTATATAGACAGGCTAGGGTAGTATATGGACAGGCTAGTGTAGTATATAGACAGGCTAGGGTAGTATATGGACAGGCTAGAGTAGTATATAGACAGGCTAGTGTAGTATATGGACAGGCTAGTGTAGTATATAGACAGGCTAGAGTAGTATATAGACAGGCTAGGGTAGTATATGGACAGGCTAGAGTAGTATATAGACAGGCTAGTGTAGTATATAGACAGGCTAGGGTAGTATATAGACAGGCTAGTGTAGTATATGGACAGGCTAGGGTAGTATATGGACAGGCTAGGGTAGTATATGGACAGGCTAGGGTAGTATATAGACAGGCTAGGGTAGTATATGGACAGGCTAGGGTAGTATATGGACAGGCTAGGGTAGTATATAGTCAGGCTAGGGTAGTATATAGACAGGCTAGGGTAGTATATAGACAGGCTAGGGCAGAATATAGACAGGCTAGAGTAGTATATAGACAGGCTAGAGTAGTATATAGACAGGCTAGGGTAATATATGGACAGGCTAGGGTAGTATATGTACAGGCTAGTGTGGTATATGGACAGGCTAGGGTAGTATATAGACAGGCTAGTGTAGTATATGGACAGGCTAGTTTAGTATATGGACAGGCTAGGGTAGAACATAGACAGGCTAGGGTAGTATATGGACAGGCTAGGGTAGTATAGGGACAGGCTAGGGTAGTATATGGACAGGCTAAGGTAGTATATAGACAGGCTAGGGCAGTATATGGACAAGCTAGGGTAGTATATAGTCAGGCTAGGGTAGTATATAGACAGGCTAGGGCAGAATATAGACAGGCTAGAGTAGTATATAGACAGGCTAGAGTAGTATATAGACAGGCTAGGGTAATATATGGACACGCTAGGGTAGTATATGGACAGGCTAGTGTAGTATATGGACAGGCTAGGGTAGTATATAGACAGGCTAGAGTAGTATATAGACAGGCTAGGGTAGTATATAGACAGGCTAGGGTAGTATATGGACAGGCTAGGGTAGTATACAGGCAGGCTCGGGTAATATAGGGGCAGGCTAGGGTAGTACATGGACGGACTAGGGTAGTTTATGGACAGGCTAGGGCAGTATAGGGGCAGGCTGTAGTATTATATAGACAGACTAGGGTAGTATAAGGGCAGGGCGGAATGGCCCAGGGGGCAGATGTCATCATGACACACAAAATTGCTGGAAAAAAAAATGTTGGTCTTTGCTGGGTAAATAGAAGAGAAGGAGAGACGGCCGTGGTTCAATTTGCTGCCCCCTTCAAAGTGCTGCCTGGGTCCAATGGACCCACTGGGACCCATGGTAGGGCCGGCCCTACATACGACAGATGCCAACGTTGCAATTGCATTGATAATATAGAGGGCTGCCCTCTGTAGGAGTATAGAGGGCTGTCCTCGGTAGCAGGATAAACACTAGAAATGTAGGAAAGATAATGAGTAATAAATCATACAACATGGTAGATTGAGAACACAGTGCATCCACACCACTGTATAACATAAAAAACATCCTCCATTGTAACTGAATAGTAGCATAGATAGGTAACAGGCATTGTATGCCATTGGTGAAACTGTAGTGCATCCATACAGATCCCGACGCGTTTCTGTGGAGTAGTCCACTTCATCGGGGGCGGATGCTATAGTACTCTACAGAAAAGGCATAAAACGCATCAGTAAATACCCATGGAAAAAATAGATAAGCAATGGTGACAGGAAGCTCATGGTATAAAGAGCTAAGTAACTGTAGAACTGCTTACAGCCTGTACTGGGGAGGACAACCAAAAGCTGGCTCTCTATCCCATAGTTTGTAAGCGCAATAACTTTTGCCCAACCCAATCAATATACGCTTATTGCGATTTTTTTGCCAAAAATATGTAGAAGAATATATATCGGCCTAAACTGATGAATACATTTTATTTTTATTTTTTTTGGATATGTGTTATAGCAGAAAGTAAAAAAAAGAATGTTTTTTTTTTCAAAACTGCCGCTCATTTTTTGTTTATAGCGC
Organism: Glandirana rugosa; assembly: GCA_018402905.1. Taxonomy (NCBI): domain Eukaryota; kingdom Metazoa; phylum Chordata; class Amphibia; order Anura; family Ranidae; genus Glandirana; species Glandirana rugosa. Next base: position 1,046,016 of record BLSH010248210.1, on the reverse strand, counting down.
AAAAAATAAAAACCGCCACGTTGAGAAAATACCACCGAAAGAAAGCTTTATTTATTTTATTTCAGGTACTTATATAGCGCTGTCAATTTACGCAGCGCTTTACATATACATTGCACATTCACATCAGTCCCTGCCCTCAAGGAGCTTACAATCTAAGGTCCCTAACTCACATTCATACACATATATGAGAAAAAAAGTACGTCCATTTTGTTTGGGTACAGCGTCGCACGACCGCGCAATTGTCGGTTAAAACGTTGCAGTGCCGAATCGCAAAAAAAGGCCTGGACAGGAAGTGGGCAAATCCTTCCATGGCTGAAGTGGTTAATGAAAAGAAAACCCCAAAAAACAAGACTTTACTATCACTTTAAATAAATAAGGGGCGGGTCCACCTGATGACATCATTGGATGGCCCTGTCCCGCTGGTGATGTCATCGGATTGCAAAAAAAGACCTGGACAAGAAGTTAACAAACCCTTCCATGGCTGAAGTGGTTAATGAAAAAAAAAAAACCCAAAAAACAAGACTTTACTATCACTTTAAATAAATAAGGGGCGGGTCTAACCCGATGACATCATCGGATGGCCCTGTCCCCCTGGTGATGTCATCGAATCGCAAAAAAAGGCCTGGACTGGAAGTGGGCAAACCCTTCCATGGCTGAAGTGGTTAATGAAAAAAAACCCCCAAAAAACAAGACTTTATTATCACTTTAAATAAATGAGGGGCGGGTCCACCTGATGACATCATCAGATGGCCCTGTCCCCCTGGTGATGTCATCGAATCGCAAAAAAAGGCCTGGACAGGAAGTGGGCAAATCCTTCCATGGCTGAAGTGGTTAATGAAACCCCCCCCCCAAAAAACAAGACTTTACTATCACTTTAAATAAATAAGGGGCGGGTCCACCTGATGACATCATCGGATGGCCCTGTCCCCCTGATGATGTCATCGAATCGCAAAAAAAGGCCTGGACAGGAAGTGGGCAAACCCTTCCATGGCTGAAGTGGTTAATGAAAAACCCCCCCCAAAAAACAAGACTTTACTATCACTTTAAATAAATAAGGGACGGGTCCACCTGATGACATCATCGGATGGCCCTGTCCCCCTGGTGATGTCATCGACCCAACATGCCCCTTTTTTTTTTCTCTTTTCGGGTCGGCGGTAGCGGTGTGAATCGCGATCGACTGAACAAATTTCGAAACAAAACAAAAGAAACGAAATCAACATAACGGAATCTCTCCATACGATGCAAAGTTTTCCATTCTGCAGAACCCGTCCACCTGGTGATGTCATCGACCCCAACATGCCCATTTTTTTTTTCCTTAGCGGCGGCAATCGCGACTAAATAAATTCTGAAACGAACCAAAGAAACGAAAATCAGCAACATAACAAATCTATAGGAAACGCTATCAAGTTTTCCATTCTGCAGATGTCTCGTATGTCTTGCTGGGACATCAGGAGACGGCGATGAGGTTCCTGTAAACCGTGGAGCAATTTAATCCGATTGTAAAAAAAAAAAAAAACGAGAGCATTTGTTTCTGTTAAAGATATACAGTAGTGGTGAAATAGGGCGAAGGGCAACAAAACGAAAGGCAATTACTTTTCTGCTGTTTACAAGGCCGATGGCTGAGAGCTGCGATGGCGGAGATAAAAGGGCCTGCACATTATAATTGATATGGGAATTGGCAGAGCGCAGTATGGAGAGTAGGAGGGGAATGGGAGCCGGGTACCTGTTCTGCTTTACTGAGAATATATGGGGTCATCTGCTGACAGCAGGGCTCTGGTAGCTTCACCAGTTAGTCCTGTGGGATGACTTCTCAGGAAGATTCATGGCTTTCATCTCCATGTGTGGCACCATAGGTGCTGTGTTTTCACTCAAAGCCATGGTGTAACCCCATGACAGGGGTCACCAGTCAGGCCTCTCCATCCCCCTGAACAGAACACTGGCTACTCCATCTAAATCTCAGGTCACCCCCCTCCCATGAATGATAAGGCCGGAGAAATGCCAACTAATCAGTGTGCTCTGATCTTCAGATTCAACTCCACCAGATCTCTACAAACCACGTGAGATAAGTGAAGGTGGCCACCACACCAGTAGGGTTGCCACCTCATCCCTTTAAACCCAAACACATCTGAATTACACAAGTTCTGTGGCTGATTAAGGTGGTAATTAAACTCACTTGGTGCCTTATCTGCATTAAATTAGCCTCAGAACAACCTGTGTAATCCATATGTGTTCTGGATTAAAGGGATGAGGTGGCAACCCTAGCTCCACCAGATCTCTACAAACCGCGTGATAAGTGAAGGTGGCCACCACACCAGTAGGGTTGCCACCTCATCCCTTTAAACCAGGGATATGCAATTAGCGGACCTCCAGGTCTTGCAGAACTACAAATCCCATGAGGCATAGCAAGACTCTGATAGCCACAAGCATGACACCCAGAGGCAGAGGCATGATGGGACTTGTAGTTTTGCAACAGCTGGAGGTCCGCTAATTGCTTATCCCTGCTTTAAACCCAAACACATATGAATTTCACAGGTTGTTCTGTGGCTGATTAAGGTGGTAATTAAACTCACTTGGTGCCTCATCTGCATTAAATTAGCCTCAAAACAACCTGTGTAATTCATATGTGTCCTGGATTAAAGGGATGAGGTCACGGTGGCAACCCTAGCTCCACCAGATCTCTACAAACCGCGTGATAAGTGAAGGTGGCCACCACACCAGTAGGGTTGCCACCTCGTTCCTTTAAACCCGAACACATATGAATTACACAGGTTGTTCTGAGGCTGATTTAATGCAGATGTGGCACCAAGTGAGCTTAATTACCACCTTAACCAGCCACAGAACCTCTGTAATTAGTATGTGCCTTGGATTAAAGGGATGATGTGGCAACCTTACACACCAGAGGTGTCTATGCCACGGGGTACAGAAGTCATGGACATATTATTCTGACTAATGTTTCATTGACGTGAGAAACGTCAGTGGAAACCCATAGGGCAGTGGTTCTCAACTCCAGTCCTCGGGAACCACTAACAGGCCAGGATTGCAGGATAACTGAAATACATCACAGGGGATATCATTTGCTGCTCAGTGATTGCAGTATTCTAGTCTGCATCTCCCCAAGGTAATACTTAAAATCTGGCCTGTTGGTGGGTCCTGAGGACCGGAGTTGAGAACCACTGCCACAGAGGTCTTTTCTCACATCACCAAATTATTTGGATGGATGAAGCCCAATAGAGACATCGTCCCTCCTTCATTGCTATTAATATGTTTATACTGTACACTATATTGCCAAAAGTATTGGGACACCTGCTTTACACACACATTATTATTATAAAGGATTTATACAGCGCTGACAGTTTGCGCATCGCTTTACAACATGGGGGCAGACCGTACAATTAAAATACAAATCAATACAGGAGGAATCAGAGAGCCCTGCTCATTAGAGCTTACAATCTAGGAGGGAGGGTCAAGTGATACGAGAGGTCATAGTTACATAGTTACATAGTTACATAGTTAGTCAGGTTGAAAAAAGACACAAGTCCATCCAGTTCAACCAAAAAAAAAAAAAAATGTATATACATATATATATCCACATATACACATACACATATACACATACAACCAAATAATCCCATATACAATCCTTTACCCACAGTTGATCCAGAGGAAGGCAAAAAAACCCCAGCAAAGCATGGATCCAATTTGCTATAACGGGGGAAAAAATTCCTTCCTGATTCCCCGAGAGGCAATCGGATTCACCCTGGATCAACTTTACCTAAAAATGTTAGTACCCAGTTATATTATTTACATTAAGGAAAGAATCCAGGCCTTTTTTAAAGCAACCAACCGTGCTGCCCAATACCACCTCTGGAGGGAGTCTATTCCACATTTTCACAGCTCTTACTGTGAAGAAACCTTTCCGTATTTGTAGATGAAATCTTTTTTCCTCTAGACGTAAAGAGTGCCCCCTTGTCCTTTGCGGTGACCTTAAAGTAAATAACTCCACACCAAGTTCACTATATGGACCACTTATATACTTGTACATGTTGATCATATCCCCCCTTAATCTCCTCTTCTCAAGAGAGAATAAATTCAGATCCTCTAATCTTTCCTCATAACTAAGCTCCTCCATGCCTTTTATTAGTTTGGTTGCCCTTCTCTGCACTTTCTCCAGTTCCCAGATATCCTTTTTGAGAACTGGTGCCCAAAACTGAACTGCATATTCCAGATGATAACTGTGGGGGATGAGCTGATGGAGAAAATAAAAGTGCAGTTGTTAGGTGGAGGCAGGATAGGCTTTTTTGAAGAGAAAAGATTTCAGGGATCGCCTAAACGTGGATAGATTTGGAGACAGTCTGACAGATTGGGGTAGGGAATTCCAGAGGATGGGAGAGGCTCAGGAGAAGTCTTGGAGGCGAATATGGGAGGAGGTGATGAGGGAGCTGGAGAGCAGGAAATCTGGGGAGGAACGAAGAGGACGATTAGGTTGGTATTTTGAGACTAGGTTAGTGATGTAGCTGGGGGCAGAGTTGTGGATGGCTTTGTAACTTATTGTTGAACTTTATTGGCTTCCAGGTCTTAGTCCGTAGGGTTCAATATTGAGTTGGCCCACCCTTTGCAGCTATAACAGCTTCACCTCTTCTGGGAAGGAAGTCCACAAGGTTTAGGAGTGTCTATGGGAATGTTTGACCATTCTTCCAGAAGAGCATTTGTGAGGTCAGGCACTGATGTTGGATGAGAAGGCCGGGCTCACAGTCTTCACTCTAAATCATCCCAAAGGTGTTCTATCGGGTTGAGTTTGTCCACCTCAAACTCGCTCATCCAAGTCTTTATAGACCTTGCTTTGTGCAGTGGTGGGCAGTCATGTTGGAACAGGAAGGGGCCATCCCCAAACTCTTCCCACAAAGTTGGGGGGCATGAAATTGTCCAAAATGTCTTGGGATGCTGACGCCTTAAGAGTTCCCTTCACTGGAACTAAGGGGCCAAGCCCAACCCCTGAAAAACAACTCCTCACCATAATCCCCCCTCCACCAAATGGTTTGGACCAATGCACAGAGCAAGGTCCATAAAGACATGGATGAGAGAGTTGGGGGTGGAGAAACTTGACTGGCCTGCACAGAGTCCTGACCTCAACCTGACAGAACACCTTTGGGATGAATTAACATCTGCCACCCCCCTCTGCCAATCCCTCTATTGGCTGCCACTCGCCCAATGAATTAAATTCAAAATACTAACAATCAGCTACAAAGCCATCCACAACTCTGCTCCCAGCTACATCACCAACCTAGTCTCAAAATACCAACCTAACCGTCCTCTTCGCTCCTCCCAAGACCTCCTGCTCTCCAGCTCCCTCATCACCTCCTCCCATATTCGCTTCCAAGACTTCTCCCAAACCTCTCCCATCCTCTGGAACTCCCTACCCCAATCGGTCAGAATGTCCCCAAATCTATCCACCTTCAGGCGATCCCTGAAAACTTTTCTCTTCAGGGAAGCCTATCCTGCCACCACCTAACAACTGCACTTATTATTTTCTCAGTCAGCTCATCCCCCGCAGTTTACTACCCTTTCGTATCATTTAACCCTCCCTCCTAGATTGTAAGCTCTAACGAGCAGGGCCCTCTGATTCCTCCTGTATTGAATTGTATTGTATTGTACTGTCTGCCCTAAATGTTGTAAAGCGCTGCGCAAACTGTCGGCGACATATAAATCCTGTATAATAATAATAAATTAGAGAGGAGAACGCAAGTCAGTCCTTCTCATCCAACATCAGTGCCTGACCTCACAAATGCTCTTCTGGAAGAATGGTCAAACATTCCCATAGACACTCCTGAACCTTGTGGACAGCCTTCCCAGAAGAGTTGAAGCTGTTATAGCTGCAAAGGGTGGGCCAACTCAATATTGAAGCCTACTGACTAAAGCCCCGTACACGCGGTTCGACGATCGCATACAACAGGTCGTACTCACGACCGTTGTATGCGAAATCGATCGTTCGTATGCGCGATTTGAACAGTCGAACATACGACGGTCGTACAAGGGAGTTGTATGAGCAGACTAGAAAACTTGGTCGTACCAACAAGCACTCATACGACCGTTGTATCGCGTGTACAGAGAAGTTGGTACAACAAGTTGTATTGTGCAAAACACGCATGCTCAGAAGTCAGGAACGGCCGGATGCTAATTACATGCACCTGAACGTTCTTCCTGTGCTCGTACGATCGTGTAGTGCAGTCAGTATGCTGCATACAACAGCCAACATACAATTCAACGCGATCGTACGTGCGATCCTCGTCCCGTGTGTACGGGGCTTAAGACAGGGTTGCCATTAAAGTTCATGTGTGCGTAAAGGCAGGCGTCCCAATACTTTTATATATAAAAAAAAGTGTTGCGCTGTCTGAAAAGATGTAAATGTGAATCAAACATACATTATATTCTCAAATAAAATTGATGAAATATATGAAACACCAAAGTCCATAACGTGATAAAGTGCAAAGTCCTTAAGTTCAGTGCCACACCCCGGGCTTAGACAGGCAAAAATATCTTCTTCAGAGGCGGCTCTAGGCTTTGTGAGGCCTTAGGCAAAACCTAGACATGAGGCCCCGCTCATGCCCATAATGGGACAAATTCAAGCGATAAAAAAAATTTACTTTGCAAATTGCATATATTAAGAGCTTTAAAGTGCTGGTGTCAGTACTCTATCTCAATGCTGGTGTCAGTGTCAAATTAGGCAGTTGCGAGGCCCCTGTGAGTGTGAGGCCTTAGGCGCCCGCCTATTTTGCCTAATTAAAGAGCCGCCTCTGATCTTCTTAGCAGATCCAAAGACCTATTAAGGTCTATAATCGCATTTGTGAGCTTTATTACCCCTCACATTAGGTGGAGGTCGTCTTGCCAGCATCCTTGTGGGGGAGCGTTGGTGAAAACGAGCCAAGGAAAAAGCGACAGGATATCCACAGAAGCCGATCCGATCATTAATCATACAAGAAAAGGAAAACTCATTGCGCAATGTCCAGATTAAAAACGGGCAATTTATTTTAAAAATACGACTTGCAAGACTGCAATCACAGGCATGGGAAATAATACCGTCCTAGCACTCTCACGAGCGTGATGACGTCACCGCTATTTCCTGCCCCTTTTTTTTATATATTAATCTGGATTTTGCGGTGTACAATGTTGTGAGTGCTGCTGTCATATATTTACCTACAGGTATTAATTTATTTATTCACATATACACCAAGTGCATTATGGTTTTCTTTGTCCCAATACTTTTGACAATATAGTGTATGTACAACTAGAATGGCTATCTAAAGCGGTGATCTAGAGCCCCACTCTTTTCCTTTTGATTATATTATGTGTATACAGTATCTGACAAAAGTAAGTACACCCCTCACATTTTTGTAAATATTTTATTCTATCTTTTCATGTGACAACACTGAAGAAATGACACTTTGCTACAATGTAAAGTAGTGAGTGTACAGCTTGTATAACAGTGTAAATTTGCTGTCCCCTCAAAATAACTCAACACACAGCCATTAATGTCTAAACTGCTGGCAACAAAAGTGAGTACACCCCTAAGTGAAAATGTCCAAATTGGGCCCAAAATGTCAATATTCTGTGTGGCCACCATTATTTTCCAGCACTGCCTTAATAACCCTCTTGGGCATGGAGTTCACCAGAGCCTCACAGGTTGCCACTGGAGTCCTCTTCCACTCCTCTATGATGACATCACGGAGCTGGTGGATGTTAGAGACCTTGTGCTCCTCCACCTTCCATTTGAGGAGCCCCACAGATGCCCAATAGGGTTTAGGTCTGGAGATGCTTGGCCAGTCCATCACCTTTACCCTCAGCTTCTTTAGCAAGACAGTGGTCGTCTTGGAGGTGTTTGGGGTCGTTACCATGTTGGAATTCTGCCCTGTGGCCCAGTCTCAGAAGGGAGGGGATGCTCTGCTTCAGTATGTCACAGTACATGTTGGCATTCATGGTTCCCTCAATGAACTGTAGCTCCCTAATGCTGCCAGCAGCACTCATGCAGCCCCAGACCATGACACTCCCACCACCATGCTTGACTGTAGGCAAGACACACTTGTCTTTGTACTCCTCACCTGGTTGCCGCCACACACGCTTGACACCATCTGAACCAAATAAGTTTATCTTGGTCTCATCAGACCACAGGACATGGTTCCAGTAATCCATGTCCTTAGTCTGCTTGTCTTCAGCAAACTGTTTGCGGGCTTTCTTGTGCATCATCTTTAGAAGAGGATTCCTTCTGGGATGACAGCCATGCAGACCAATTTGATGCAGTGTGCGGCGCATGGTCTGAGCACTGACAGGCTGACCTCCCACCCCTTCAACCTCTGCAGCAATGCTGGCAGCACTTATTCGTCTATTTCCCAAAGACAACCTCTGGATATGACGCTGAGCACGGGCACTCAACTTCTTTGGTCAACCATGGTGAGGCGCTGTTCTGAGTGGAACCTGTCCTGTTAAACTGCTGTATGGTCTTGGCCACCATGCTGCAGCTCAGGTCCAGGGTCTTGGCAATCTTCTTATAGCCTAGGCCATCTCTAAGTAAAGCAACAATTCTTTTTTTCAGATCCTCAAAGAGTTCTTTGCCATGAGGAGCCATGTTGAACTTCCAGTGACCAGTATGAGAGAGTGAAAGCGATAACACCAAATTTAACGCACCTGCTCCCCATTCACACCTGAGACCTTGTAACACTAACGAGTCACATGACACCGGGAAGGAAAAGTGATTAATTGGCCCCAATTTGGACATTTTCACTGAGGGGTCTACTCACTTTTGTTGCCAGCGGTTTAGACATTAATGGCTGTGTGTTGAGTTATTTTGAGGGGACAGCAAACTGCTTTACATTGTAGCAAAGTGTCATTTCTTCAGTGTTGTCACATGAAAAGATAGAATAAAATATTTACAAAAATGTGAAGGGTGTACTCACTTTTGTGAGATACTGTATGTCTTGTTTTCGAGGTCCAATGCACAGAGCCAGGGCCGGGACAAGGGGCAGGCAGAAGGGGCCACTGCCCTGGGCGCAGTGGTTTACTGTGTGGATGGGGGCACCGACGAGATTATTTTAACAAGTGGATGACTGCTGGGAGTAGCATTCCCTAAGCTCGCACATAATGGGTGGGGGGGGCAGTTTGGTGACTTCTTTGCCCTGGGCACTGGATGACTTTGTCCCGGTACTGCCAGTGTTGCCAACCTCCCGCAGCATTTTTTACTGGCAAAACATGGAAAATATACTGGTGGAGAACATTTTTTACTGGCAACCTGAAAAATAACAGAACTCCCATGAAAAACGAAGGCAATTGATATTCAAACACAACATGGAAACACTGGCAATACCCATATCCTGTAATTTGTTTGGTTTACACTTAAAAAAATCAGCACAGCATGACAAATTATCAGACCCTGATATTCATGGACAGTTGTAAAAATCACTGATTTTTACAAACTGTCAGTAAATTTAC
>BLSH010248210.1:1023079-1033252 GCA_018402905.1 Glandirana rugosa | reverse complement strand
TAATTCCATGTATTTTTTTCTCACAATTTCGTTTCTCTCACTGCTGGACTTTTCCATTTTAGGTGAGGGCATCTGAAGCCCATCCGTAGTCTCCTGGCATCTCTTCCTGAAAGAAGTGCATGGTGGGTATCATACACTCCTCGATCTCGGCCCGCCTTAAATCGCGTCACTTCCTGTCTGGAAATAACACAATTTTACAGTACAGGGAACCCCCCTGACTCCTGGGAAATGATGAGTCACATCTCCCAGGAGGCCATGCAAAGAAGGAAGTGAGGAGAAGAGCCTAGGACCAAAAAGGGGTAGATTACAGAGACCACCTAGCAACAAGCCACTTAGGGTGAGTATGAATTTTTTTTTCCTTCAAAGGTAAGTCTATATAGGCAAAGGACAAAGCAAGGCCCATAAAGACATGGATGAGCGATTTTGGGGTGGGGGAACTTGACTGGCCTGCACAGAGTCCTGATCTCAACCCCATAGAACAGTGTTCCCCAACCCAGTCCTCAAGGCCCACCAACAGGTCATGTTTTCAGGATTTCCCTCAGATGAATCAGCTGTGGTAATTACTAAGGCCGTGAAACTGATCAAATCACCTGTGCAAAATAATGGAAAACCTGAAAACATGACCTGTTGGTGGGCCTTGAGGACAGGGTTGGGGAACACTGCCATAGAACACTTTTGGGATGAATTAGAGCGGAGACTGCGAGCCAGGTCTTCTCATCCAACAACAGTTCCTGACCTCACAAATGCGCTTCTGGAAGAATGGTCAAACATTCCCATAGACACTCCTAAACCTTGTGGGCAGCCTTCCCAGGAGAGGTGAAGCTGTTATAGCTGCAAAGGGTGGGCCAACTCAATACTGAACCCTACGGACTAAGACCCCATACACACTATCCAACTTTTGTTGTCAGATTTCCTTCAGATTTACCAAAACCATGTAGTGTAAGGGCCTGCCTGATTGCATACAAATTGAAACTCCTAAGGTTTGACCGCATATTATATGGTTTTGGTAAATCTAAAGGAAAAAAAATCTACAGAAATTTGATAGTGTGTATTCAGCTTTAGACTGGAATGCCATTAAAGTTTATGTGCATGTGCAAGGCAGGCATCCCAATACTTTTGGTAATATAGTGTACGTTCAGAAATGAAGTTCTGTGTAATAAAATGGAATGACACAGGGAAAAAGTATTGAACACATGAAGAATGGGAGGTGTAAAAGGGCATGGAAAGCCAAGACACCAGCTGAAATGTATCAGTAAATAAAAAGCAATCCTGCCCCTTGTCAGTGCAAATTAATATCAGCTGGTTCAGTCTCACCTGATGGCCTATAAAAAGGTATCTCATTGCCAAAGTGTCCCACAAGAAACATCTCATGATGGGTAAAAGCAAAGAGCTCTCTCAAGACCTTCACAACCTTATTGTTTCAAAACATAATGATGGCATTGGTTACAGAAGGTTTTCTAAACTTCTGAATGTTCCAGTGAGCACTGTTGGGGCCATAATCCGGAAGTGGAAAGAACATCATTTCACCATAAACCGACCACGACCAGGTGCTCCTCTCAAGATTTCTCAGAAGGGTTGTGCATGAGCCAAGGGCCAGTTGTGAAGAGCTTCAGAAAGACCTGGAATTAGCAGGCACACAATAAGTAATGCACTCACCTGCCATGGCCTGTATGCACGCTCACCATGCAAGACTCCATTGCTGAAGAAAAAGCATGGTGAAGCTCGTTTAAAGTTTGTTGCACAACATTTAGACAAGCTTGTGAAATACTGGGAGAATATAGTCTGGTCAGATGAGACCAAAATTGACCTCTTTGGATGCCATAATACCCACCATGTTTGGAAGTCAAATGGCACATCCAGGGGCGTATCATGAAATTAGTGGGCCCGTGTGCAAGCCCGCTCCGCACCGATCATCCCGGCTGTCAACCAGGGAGAGATCATCCATGGGTGCAATGTGGGTCAAAGCACAGTGGGCCCCCCAACCCCTTCAGTGAACACCCTGCACCCATGGATGATACACCACTGGGCACATCACCCCAAAAACACCCCCCATACCAACAGTGATGTTTGGAGGTGGGAACATCATGGTGGGGGCGGGGCTGTTTTTCAGCATACGGCACCGGCAAACTTCATATCATTGAAGGAAGGATGAATGGTGATAAAAATCCACTGCCATCTGCCAGGATGATGAAGATGAAACGAGGGCGGACATCTCAGCAAGACGATGATCCCAAACACAAAGCCAAGGAAAAAGAAAATAAAGCTGCTAGAATGGCCCAGCCAATCACCTGAACCCAATAGAAAATCTATGGAAAGAACTAAAGATCAGAAGCCCAAGATTTGAAGTCTGTGTGGAAGAATGGTCCAAAATCACACCTGAGCAACGCATGCGACTCGTTTCTCCATACAGGAGGCGCCTTGAAGCTCTCATTACCAACAAAGGATTTTGTACCAAGTATTAAATACATTTCAGTTAGGGGGTTCAATACTTTTTCCCTGTGTCCTTCCATTTTATTACACAGAACTTCATTTCTGATCGTATTTGTTTTGGTGTCTTTGTATGGATGGCAAGGGTTGTTACCAACATGTAGGGGAAATTTCATGCCAATGGCGCCTTTACCAATAGAGTCACCTAGAACATTTTTTTTTTTTTAATTTAGAGTTTAGTAAATCAACTCCATGCACTCCACGGTCCTGTGAGAAATTGGCAGACATCTGAGAGTTTTGTTTTGCTCACCTGCAACACTGCCAGAAATAATGGTTTTATCCTTGGAACTTCTATCGGGATGAAAAGTGTATTTACTTTCATGAGATATTAAACCGGATTTTTTAATGGAGTTTACAAATTATGCAGACATTCCTCAGATGTTAGCTAAGCTTTGATTTTTATCAGACATGCTGTTTACGTATTAATTGGCCCTTGATCATGATGTTATGCACATTAAGAGACGCAGCTGTTATAAGTAGGACTTTGATGAATATTTATTGATACAGAAAACCACACGCAATCACACGTGTAATCTATTATTCAAGATGGGAGTTATTCTCTGTATTTTTGCACCCCACACCAAACTCTGTTCTGTGATTTTAGCTTCCTGTCCCTAAAACTAAACCCTGGGGAAAATTTCAAACCTGCACTAACCCCAGCCAGGGTGAAATGCCCGGTTTTGTCTAGGGTAGCATTGTCTAGGGTAGCATTACCTTATCCTTTGCTCCTGCAGGCTCCCCCTCATCCGTGGTACCGGTCCCTTGAAGCCGCTTCTCTTTGGTGCTCTATCTTCTCATACAACACAGAACCAGCAGTCCTGAATTTTAAAAAAGGACGCCGATGGCCCATCCCAAGGCTGTCTCAATGCATGGGCAAACCTGGGCACTGCCCAGGGGCCCCAGGTGCATGGGGGCCCAATGATAATCTTGCATTACATCATATTTTCCAACAGTCCCGGATTTGCAAGGACAGTCACGCTTTTTACTGAGCTGTCTTGGGATGGCAGTGTCCCGGAAAGCATCTGAGAACTAGTACTGTGCCCTCCTAATCCCAGTACTGTGCCCTCCTGATCCCAGTATTGTGCCCTCCTGATCCCAGTACTATGCCCTCCTGATCCCAGTACTGTTCCCATATGATCCCAGTAGTGTACCCTCCTGATCCCAGTATTGTGCCCTCCTGATCCCAGTACTGTTCACATATGATCCCAGTATTGTGCCCTCCTGATCCCAGTACTGTTCCCCTATGATCCCAGTATTGTGCCCTCCTGATCCCAGTATTGTGCCCTCCTGATCCCAGTACTGTACCCTCCTGATCCCAGTACTGTTCCCCTATGATCCAAGTATTGTGCCCTCCTGATCCCAGTATTGTGCCCTCCTGATCCCAGTATTGTACCCTCCTGATCCCAGTACTGTTCCCCTATGATCCCAGTATTGTGCCCTCCTGATCCCAGTACTGTTCCCATATGATCCCAGTATTGTGCCCTCCTGATCCCAGTATTGTGTCCTCCTGACCCCAGTACTGTTCCCCTATGATCCCAGTATTGTGCCTTCCTGATCCCAGTATGGTGCCCTCCTGATCCCAGTATTGTACCCTCCTGATCCCAGTACTGTTCCCCTATGATCCCAGTATTGTGCCCTCCTGATCCCAGTACTGTTCCCATATGATCCCAGTATTGTGCCCTCCTGATCCCAGTATTGTGCCCTCCTGATCCCAGTACTATTCCCCAATGATCCCAGTATTGTGCCCTCCTGATCCCAGTATTGAGCCCTCGTAATCCCAGTGCTGTTCCCCTATGATCAAAGTATTGTGCCCTCCTGATCCCAGTACTGTTCCCCTATGATCCCAGTATTGTGCCCTCCTGATCTCAGTATTGTGCCCTCCTGACCCCAGGATTCCAGTATTGTTCCCCTATGATCCCAGTACTGTGCCAAAGTTGGGGATTGGTCAAGACTCCCCAAACACCCCAGGCAGCTCCACCCCTCTTCCCTACCCCTTCTTCCAGAACCCTCTAGAAGCAAAGGGGAGGCAACCGAGGGGTATCTCCACCTGTGAGTCACCAGCCACTCCCTGAGCCCCTCCCAGCCCAGAATCAAACACACAGGCCTAGCTAGTAGCTAGACCTGCTTAAATGTACCTACTCTGATGAAAATCCTATCACTCTAGCACCTACATAGGTAGAGGGTGCTACACTTGCAAAATGTGTTTTTTCGTTTATTTAGCAAAAAAATTAAAAACGTGCAGTGATTGAACACCACCAAAAGAAAGCTCTATTTGTGTGAAAACAATGATAAAAAAGTAATTTGGGTACAGTGTAGCATGACTGCGCAATTCTCATTCAAAGCGTGACAGCGCTGAAAGCTGAAAATTGGCCTGGGCAGGAAGGGGGTGAAAGTGTCCGTTATTGAAGGGGTTACTATAGCCTAAATCGGGGATATGCAATTAGCGGACCTCCATCTGTTGCAAAACTACAAATCCCATCATGCCTCTGCCTCTGGGTGTCATGCTTGTGACTGCCAGAGTCTTGCTATGCCTTATGGGATTTGTAGTTCTGCAACAGCTGGAGGTCCGCTAATTGCATATCCCTGGCCTAAATAAAAGTGTAACGGACACCACTTGACAAATTTGTAGGGATCAGCATGGAGTGACACCACAGCATGCTCCCTGCTTGACCATGTGTTTTTTTTTAATACATGGAAGCCACTTTTGGTTACTGCTGGATGGGAATGTTGGGAGGCAAGGGTTGCACTGGAATGCATGAACGGCCATTCTTCTGAAATCGTCAGCAGTGTTGTCCTGTTTGGGAAGAGGGAGATGGAAGCTGCCCACGCCGATCCCTGCAAGGTAAGTGGCTCCATTAACTCTCTTACTGAGGCTATAAAGACAAAGCTGATTAAAGGATCTGCTCTGCTGTATAAGTGCCCTTATCCTTTAAGCTAGTGAGCTCACAGCCTTTGCTATCCAGCTGGCATAGGCTAGAAATCTCAGGTCTATGAGTCCTACACAACACCACCAACCACTGCCCTCAGAAGACACAACTCATCCAGCAGGTTAGAGAACATAAACCCTTTTTTCTTTGTTCCTTCCAGCAGTCTCCCGCCACCACCATTCCTCTCTCCACCGATGAAACACAAATGGCAGCCGGAATCGGTTATTCCGAAGCCCGCTCCCAGATCTGCAGGACAGAGGTGTCAGTACGTCACCTCCGGAGACTATTTTCATCTATTGAGATGCATTGCACAATCCAAATTCCTCCTTCGAAAAAGTTTAGCAACGTATAATGCTGATACCTTTCCGTACACTTTATTAAAGTGGTTGTCAACCCGTGACAACCACTTTAACGTACAGGTAAGCCCAGGGGAGGGCTGGGCCAGGGGTCAGGGTGGCAATTGTCCCCCAGGCCACTCTAACTTACATTCAAAATGGCCGTCAGCCGCTGCCCGCTCATTCTTTTTTTTTCTTGTGGAGGAAGGAAGCAGGGGCCATGGGCGCAGCCACAAACTAACTGCAGGCAAGGGGGGGGGGAGGGTGGCACGGGTGGCACCCAGGGCCAGCTGTGCTGATAGACACTGGTGAGCCTGCATGATGGGCACTGATCAGATTGCATTTGATAGGCACTGGTGAGGCTGCATTGATGGGGACTGGTGAGGCTGCATTGATGGGCACTGATGAGGCTAAGCTGATAGGCACTGGTGAAGCTGCATTGGTGGGCACTGATGAGCTGCAATATTTTTGTTAAACCTCCTTTGTTGCTATTAACATTAAATTATGTTACCACATTGTATCATATTTGTCTTGCTTTATAACATCAATATCCTTCTAAAATCAGGTGGGCATGGATGGTGAGCTGATTCGGTGGTTCAATGGGCAACTTGACTGGACTTGCCCCCCAGGCCTAAGGCTGCCAGCCCTCCCCTGGGTAAGCTTATAATAAGGCTTACCTGTAGGTTCCCTGCATATCTCCCAAACCTGCACGGTTCAGGAGACATGCAGTGTACTGCTGATGCCGACGTCATTTCGGCACATGCGCAGTGAAGAAACGGCCTCCGTGCCATTCCTTAACTGAGATCGTGCTGTGACTGGCGGCTCCCGCGCGCATGCGCAGGAGTGACATCAGTGCGGCTCCGTGCTGTGATGGGCCGAAGCTGCGGACCAAGAAGTGGCATGTCTCCGGTCACATCGGTGTGCCGAGACCGCTGCAACAGCTTTGTTTCAAGGTAAGTATTCCATAAGGAGCTAGTATGCGATGCATACTAGCTCATTATGCCTTTCCCTTGCAGGGTTTTTTTTTGGGGGAGGGATGACTTGACAAACTCTTTAATAATTAATGGAAAACATACACTAACCGGCCACTTTTTGGGTTCAATTGTTTGGTAACACAAATTGCTAATCAGCCAATCACATGGCAGCAACTCAATGCATTTAGGCATCTAGATGTGGTGAAGACAACTTGCTGAAGTTCAAACCGAGCATCAGAATGGAGAAGGAAGGGGATTTAAATTACTTTGAATGTGGCATGGCAGACGGGCTGGTTTGAGTATTTCAATAACTGCTGATCTACTGGGATTTTCACGCACAACCATCTCTCGGGTTTACAGAGCATGGTAGGAAAAAGAGAAAATATCTAGTGAACGGCAGTTGTGTGGAGGAAAATGCCTTGTTGATGTCAGAGGTCAGAGAAGAATGGGCAGACTGGTTCCAGATGATAGAAAGGCAACAGTAACTCAAATAACCACTCATTACACCCAAGGTATGCAGAATATCACCTCTGAATGCACAGCACATCCAACCATGAAGCAGATGGGCTACAGAAGCAGAAGACCACACCGGGTGCCACTCCTGTCAGCTAAGAACAGGAAACTGAGGCTACATTTCGCACAGGATCACCAACATTGGGCAATAGAACATTGCCTGGTCTGATGAGTCTGGATTTTAGCTGCAACATTCAGATGGTGGGGTCAGAATTTGGCTCATGGATCCATCCTGCCTTGTATCACCGGTTCAGGCTGGTGGTGGTGTAATGGTGTTTGGGGGATGATTTCTTGGCACACTTTGGGCCACTTAGTACCAACTGAGGATGGTTTAAATGCCACGGCCTCCCTGAGTATTGTTGCTGACCATGTCCATCCCTTTATGACTACAGTGTCCCCATCTTCTGATGGCTCCTTCCAGAAGGATAATGCACCATGTCACAAAGCTCCAATCATCTCACCACTGGACAATGAGGTCCCTGCACTCCAATGGCCTCCACACTCCCCACATCTCATCCAATAGAGACCCTTTGAGATGTGGTGGCATCAGGGCTGGATTAACAGCATCATGTGCTTGGTGCTGAGGACAATGGTGGACCTTTTACTGGGCACACTTCTGCTTTTCCAAGAGACTGTGCTGGCGTGCGCCCAAGCTAAAAAGGGCACAGCTGCACAGGCATAAGATTAGGGAAGCCTGGCATATGATTTGCAGGGTTTCCGGGAGGGCCTTGCATCGGCGTGAACTCTGAGCTGAAAGAGTGCAGCCATGCAGGCCTAACACTATGGAAGCCCCAGACTTCTGTAAGAACCCTACATTGGCATGCCCCAGGCTTCTGTTAGGACTGCCCATGTGACGCCCATTATCAATCCCACCACTCTACTCAGGCTGTGCATGCGGAATGCAGGGCCCGTCAGGGGAGATCTCTCCTCATTGGCCCATTGCTTTCAATGAGCAGTATGTTCTTTTCGGGTGGCTGGGCCTATATTAAGTTAGGGGCCTGGAGCTTCAGCTCCAATAGCCCCTAATTTAATCCAGCCCTGGGTGGCATCATGGATGTGCAGCCAACAAATCTGCAGCAACTGTGTGAGGCCATCATTGTCACTATGGACCAAAATCTCTGAGGAACGTTTCCAACACCTTGCTGAATCTATGCCACAAAAAATGAAGGCAGTTCTGGAGGCAAAATGTGGTCCAACCCGGTACTAGCAAGGTGTACCTAATAAAGTGGCCGGTGAGTGTATTTTACTGAGGTCTGAGCCATTCTACTCTTCATGTGGAGTAATTGGATCCTAAACTGATCAGATCCTCCACATTGTCACCTGCCTGGACCCTTGTGGCACCTCCACTGGATGAGCGAGACTCTACAGTCAGCCCTGTTTCTATAAATTCCAGCACCGAGGCAGCGTGCAGCCCCTATAATCTCATTTATCACGTCCTGCTCAACTGTTTATTCTGCAAGGAGAACATCAAAGCCATTTCATTCTCCACATCTGCCATGTCTAATGACATCGGCCTTGCATAGGATTGTGTGTGTAAACACTCTTCTCAGAGTAGACAAGTACCCTGGCTTCACACCATTACTCCAAGAGCAGAGAACACATCATGGAAACACCACCCGCAAAATCCACGCAGGAGGCCTGGAAACAAGCATGTTCACGAAAACACCCCCATGTGTACCGAGACACAAAGGATAACATTGTTCACATACACATCTTACATAACAATGATGGTAAACATGGAGGATCCAGCCAGTTGGACCAGCTACACAATGACACACATGAACGCATGGCTCCATGAAACTCAACAAGCCCCTATACCTTTCCTGAAAATAAGCGTCATAGGCTTTCGTAGACATAGAAGATCAATTTGGTTGGAGCAGTTTGTGAAATGTAAACACAATTCTCCGTCTTAAAGGTGTCCTTTTGTTTACCCGCTATTTTGGCAATCCTTTTATAGCCCAGCCGCAGTTTGTAGGGTGTACATCCACAAACAGCCTCCCATTCCTCGCCATCTTGTACAAGATAGCTGCATTGCCCACACCATTTGCCCTCCCCAGCGGTGGTCTCCAAACAGTAGTCTGTGAGCTGGATGTGGGCCTTTGATTGCACTTATCTGGGCCTTGGGGCACTATTCCTATTACTGGACTCCAATGATGGGGCACTTTTTCTCCCACTGACACCAATGATGGGGCACTATTCCTCCCACTGGATAAGGGTGGTGCTTGGATGTGGCGCTGTCTTAATAGTGGGAAATATGTGTGTATTTTATGTGCTGTGGTCATATGTTCCACCGGGGTTTATATCTAGTTTCCCAATTAAAGTGCTTGTGTGAAGAATAGGCATATACAAATCATAAGGTGCAAAGGTTCGTGTTTTTTTTCCCTAGTACTTAAAAATTAATTATAATCAAGATAAAAGATGTGAGAGCAATTTTGTTAAAGTGTAGGTTTGTGCAAATGTGATGTAATAAATTATCTCTGACAATAATAGTTTAAAAAGTGTTTTTTTCCGCAAGTGCTAGTACCAATGTGCTAGTATTTTGAAATTCTTAGTGTAATTTTATTAAAATCACTTTGATGGTTAATATTCTCTAGTACATCCTAGGCCAGTAATTCTTATTGGACATGAGCTACATACAGGCTGTCATTGATTATATCTTCAGTAAGAATAATAAATATATAACAACAATATTCTTATAAATCTTTATGGTGATTAAGAATACATAAAACAGTCCATATAACATGGGGTGTATATGCATGTCACAAGATTCCACAGCAAAAGAACAATTTCACTGAAATGAGCACTGAAAGTCACAGTTTATACCACGTTATATGGACTGTTTTATGTATTCTTAATCACCATAAAGATTTATAAGAATATTGTTGTTATATATTTATAGAAATACCACTAATTCTTATGTATTTTGTCAGGTATATT
>BLSH010248210.1:971525-990015 GCA_018402905.1 Glandirana rugosa | reverse complement strand
TACCACACATAATATAGGTTGTCTGCACCGTGACGGGTCCACACACCGTAACACACCATATCTCCCATACACCACTCTACCCTGTCGACCCCACATTTAACCATCCCAGAGATTTCTCCAGGATTACCAAGTCCATATACTCGTGGATGTGTCACCCCAACTAAATGATTACCGATTATCGGTACAGGCACAGTTGGAAGTGGGGGAGGGGCTTTTTCATTTTTGGGGTGTAGGCAGATAAAGTCAGTGCTGCTGTTCCACTGCATCCCGAGGGGGGGAGGTTTGCAGGCACAATCAGAAGTGGGGGTGGGGTGGGGGTGGGACCCATTAGGAAGGCTGTACAGGGCCCCATGATTTCTCACAGCAGCCCTGACTATGCACACCTGCACCACATTCTGGATGCACCAGTTTTAGTAAATCTCCTCCTCTGTCTATTAGCCATTAGTAAATCAACCCCACTGTGTAGGTGCTCATATACCTGAACCATTAGGACCTCTTTAGAGACCCTACCAATTTACACCCCAGCTGTCCCATCTCACCACATACCCTCTATACCACACAATGCCACACACCTGGGCAGTGCCACGTCTGTTGGATATAATACACACCATAAAGGAATGAGGAAATCTTTAGCTGGTCTATAATGAAGAGGCCATTATGTAGAATATCCCATCCCTGACGCAGGCACTATATGGTACAATGAGGATAGAAATGTTCCCGGTGGATGGTCTCTAATGAGATAGATAAACTGCAGGTGAGAGGAACACTCCTAGGAAGGAATGCCAGGCATGTGGAAGGTTTTCTACCATCAGCTGAAGATGGTGCTTGAGCAATAGACGCTCCATAAACAGTATATGGCGCTGTATTTGGTTTCCATAGAGCCAAAACAATCAGGACTCAGAAAGTCCTCATTAGGAGCCGCACAACCCACATTTCTGTCATTCCACTTCATTCTCAGCCTAGTAACTACAGGCAATACAGTGCAACACAACCGTGTCACTGACGCATTCCATACCTTTATCATTTAGCCTTCATCATCTACTGTAACTGCGTTATCAGATGGAATAATGTTGTGAACAGGCCGGCTTTTGTAATGCAGAACAGGCGCTCTATGGGGTTGATTTACTAAAGCCAATTAGAGGCATGGAGGTGAATATAGTTCTGCTTTAAAGTCAAACTGCCGGAAAACAGCTAAAAACAGATCTAATGCATACAGTGCCTTGAAATAGTATTCATACCCCTTGAAATTTTCCACATTTTGTCATGTTACAGCCAACAATGTAAATGCATTTTATTGGGATTTTATGTGATAGACCGACACAGAGTGGCTCATAATTGTGAAGTGGAAGGAAAATGATAAATGTTTTTCACAATTTTTTTACAAATAAATCTGTGAAAAGTGTGGGGGGCATTTGTATGGCGCCCCCTGGAGTCAATACTTTGTAGAACCGCCTTTCTCAGCAATTACAGCTGCAAGTCCTTTTGGGGAAGTCTCTACCAGCTTTGCCCATCTAGAGAGGACATTTTTGCCCATTCTTCTTTGCAAAATATCTCAAGCTCTGTCAGATTGGATGGAGAGCGTCTGTGATCAGCAATCTTCAGGTCTTGCCACAGATTCTCCATTGGATTTAGGTCTGGACTGTGACTGGGCCATTCTAACCCATGGATATGCTTTGATCTAAACCAGGGTTTCTCTACCAGGGTTCCATGGAACCCTAGGGTTCCTCCAGAGGTTGCTAGGGGTTCCTTGAGCAATGGTCAATTTCTACCTCTCAGATAAATTCCCAATGATACCATTGATCTTTTTAGCTATCTGTAAGGGGGTGATTCTTCCCAATGACCAAAAGTGTAAGGGGCATTCTTCCCATTGACCATCACACTAATGTATCATGAGTTGTAGATTTTTAATTTTTAACAGGGGTTCCCCGAGACCGGAGAATAATTTCAAGGGTTCCTCCGTGTTGAAAAGGTTGAGAAAGGCTGCTCTAAACCATTCCATTGTAGCTCTGGCTGTATGTTTAGGGTAACAACAGAGACCGCCGCTTCAGGTGAGAAATCCACACAATGATGATGGGACTCCAGGTGTGGGCGCAAGCCCCGAATGAGAAGAAATGGCTGCACACCGACATCACTGAAAATCCCTTTATTGAACAATCCAAAGATCAGACATGACACGAACAACCAAGCTAAAGCCAAAGGCTGGGTGGACGAGTTTCACACACCTGTTGGGTGCTTACTCATCACTAAATCATTCCATTGTAGCTCTGGCTGTATGTTGAGGGTCGTTGTCATGCTAGAAGGTGAACCTCCACCCCAGTCTCAAGCTTTTTCCGGACTCTAACGGGGTTTCTTCTAAGATTGCCCTGTATTTGGCTCCATTTTCCCGTCAACTCTGACTGGCTTCCCTGTCCCTGCTGAAGAAAATCATCCCCACAACTTGATGCTGCAACCACCATGTTTCACGGTGGGGATGGTGTGTTTAGGGTGATGTGCAGTGTTAGTTTTTCACCACACATCTTGGTCTCATCTGACCAGAGCACCTTCTTCCACATGTTTGCTGTGCCCCCCACATGGCTTCTCACAAACTACAAACGGGACTTCTTATGGCTTTCTTTCACCAATGGCTTTCTTCTCACCACTCCTCCATAAAGGGCAGATTTGTGGAGAGCACGACTAATAGTTGTCCTGTGGACAGATTCTCTCACCTGAGCTGTGTATCTCTGCAGAGTTACCATGGCTGCTTCTCTGTTGAATGCTCTCCTTGCCCGGCCGGTCAGTTTAGATGGACGGCCATGTTTTGGTAGGTTTGCAGTTGTGCCATACTCTTTCCATTTTCGAATGATGGATTGAACAGAGCTCCGTGAGATGTTCAAAGCTTGGGATATTTTTTTATAACCTAACCCTGCTTTATACTTCTCCACAACTTTATCCCTGACTTGTCTGGTTTGTTCCTTGGCCTTCATGATGCTGTTTGTTCACTAAGGTTCTCTAACAAACATCTGAGGGCTTCACAGAACAGCTGTATTGATACTGAGATTAAATTACACACAAGTGGGCTCTACTAATTAGGTGACTCCTGAAGGCAATTGGTCCCACTAGATTATAGTTAGGGGTATCAGAGTAAAGGGGGCTGAATACAAATGCCCCCCACACTTTTCACAGATTTATTTGTAACTAAATTTTGAAAAACATTTATCATTTTCCTTCCACTTCACAATTATGAGCCACTTTGTGTCGGTCTATCTCATAAAATCCCAATAAAATACATTTACGTTTTTGCTTGTAACATGAGAAAATGTGGGAAATGTCAAGGGGTATGAATACTTTTTCAAGGCCCTGTATGTGGGAGCAGTTTTACCTTCCAAAGGATTTGTATTTCTTTCCATCCAGAGAAAGTCCCCCCACCCCCTCCTAAAATGCCAGGACAGTACAAATACCCCCCAAATGACCCCTTTTTGGAAAGTAGCCAGTCAAAGGTATAAAGTAAGAGGCATGGCAATTTTTTTGAAGTTGTAATTTTTTTTTCACAATTTTTTATAAAATGAAGAAACTAAATAAAATGTGTTTTTTTTTACTATTTTTTTTTTACATACTGTCACCAGTACAGCGTCATCATATGACTGCTGTGGCGGAGATCAGGAATTCTGGATTACTTAATTTATTATTAAGCAATTTTTGATTCCATTTGTTTCCATTTTTTTTACAATTGGTTTTTTTTTTTACATACTGTCACAACAGTGACACTATACTACTCTGGGGTGGTGATCAGGGTTTTTCTTTTATTTTTTACAATGTGATTGCTTATAACCTCTATGATCACTGTTATAAGCAATTGTTTGTGATTGCTTATAACAGCGATGGGCACTGTTATAAGCAATCATTTTAACTGTCAATGTAAATCCATCCACAATCACGGCTTCCAGTGTTGTTCACCCCTCACCAAACACAAAGCATCCAACATCATACGTTATATACTGTCATGAGAAAAGTTCCATGTCACCACAGTGACACTGTACTACTCTCGGATGGTGATCAGGGATTCTTTTTTTTTTTACAATGTGATTGCTTATAACAGTGATGACCACTGTTATAAGCAATCGTTTTAACGGTCAATGTAAATCTGTCGGGAATCACGGCATCCAGTGTTGTTGACCCCTCGCCAAACACAAAGCGCCCAATGCCAGCTGATCTTTACCTGTTGCTAAATGACAGATCCTCTGTGCTGCTGTAGTGCAAACACAGAGTTGGGGATCCCAGGTGAGGCAGTTGACCCAATATGGTCAATGAATAAATCTGATCAATGATGTTGCCTAGGATTCCCAGCTATTTACAGCAGCCGGGGATTCGGGCGGGCCAACTGGCCAATTAGTTTGGCAGGTCTGTAGTTTGGCTTGGTTTCACCTCTTACCTACATTTGCCTCAAGCCACAATCTCATCCCTAAGGCCATTTTTTGAGTTTGAGATTTTTCGATTCATAAATTTGCCCAAGACTGTCAAGGTACAGTAGCTCAGAAAAGTGAGTACACCCCTCACATTTTTGTAAATATTTTATGATATCTTTTTATGGGACAACACTGAAGAAATTACACTGGGGCTGCATGAGTGCTGCTGGCACTGGGGAGCTACAGTTCATTGAGGGGGCCATGAATGCCAACATGTACTGTGACATACTGAAGCAGAGCATTGATCCCCTCCCTTGGGAGACTGGGCCACAGGGCAGAATTCCAACATAACGACCCCAAATGCACTTCCAAGATGACCACTACCTTGCTAAAGAAGCTGAGGGTAAAGGTGCATCAAATTGGTCTGCATGGCTGTCATCCCAGAAGGAAGCCTCTTCTAAAGATGATGCACAAGAAAGCCCACAAACAGTTTGCTGAAGACAAGCAGACTAAAGACATGGATTACTGGAACCATGCCCTGTGGTCTGATGAGACCAAGATAAACGTATTTGGTTCAGATGGTGTCAAGCGTATGTGGCGGCAACCAGGTGAGGAGTACAAAGACAAGTGTGTCTTGCCTACAGTCAAGCATGGTAGTCGGAGTGTCATAGTCTGGGGCTGCATGAGTGCTGCCGGCACTGGGGAGCTACAGTTCATTGAGGGAACCATGAATGCCAACATGCACTGTGACATACTGAAGCAGAGCATGATCCCCTTCCTTCAGATACTGGGCCGCAGGGCAGTATTCCACCATGATAACAACCCCAACACACCTCCAAGATGACCACTGCTTTGCTAAAGATGCTGAGGGTAAAGGTGATGGACTGGCCAAGCATCTCCAGACCTAAACCCTATTGAGCATCTGTGGGGCTCCTCAAACGGAAGGTGGAGGAGCGCAAGGTCTCTAACATCCACCAGCTCTGTGATGTCGTCACGGAGGAGTGGAAGAGGACTCCAGGGGCAACCTGTGAAGCTCTGGTGAACTCCATGCCCAAGAGGGTTAAGGCAGTGCTGGAAAATAATGGTGGCCACACAAAATATTGACACTTTGGGCCCAATTTGGACATTTTCACTTAGGGGTGTACTCACTTTTGTTGCCAGCGGTTTAGACATTAATGGCTGTGTGTTGAGTTATTTTGAGGGGACAGCAAATTTACACTGTCATACAAGCTGTACACTCACTACTTTACATTGTAGCAAAGTGTCATTTCTTCAGTGTTTTCTCATGAAAAGATAGAATAAAATATTTACAAAAATGTGAGGGGTGTACTTACTTTTGTCAGATACGGTATGTGGGTGGAACCGATGCCCATAGTAATATTTGATGTAGACATTGTGATGACTGCAGCATGAACGGGAATGGAATATAACAATTAAGAAAAAGAAAATGTTATGTATTCTGGATTGCTTTTAAAGGCAGTCTTAGCCCTGTTATGGAATAAATGCAGGCGGTGCGTGCCATTAATGCTTGTAAAAATCACTGTTAAAGTTTATGGCTCTGAAGAGCTGGGCTGCAATGTGTGTGAGCGAGGCCGGCCTTGTAGGAGTGCAGAAACCGACCTCCAGGAGGCCAACGACACATACCAATCCTGGACACGCCTCCACACCGAGGACTAATGAAAGCTAAACAGCCTCGCTCATAAGGAAACTTTTTTTTATTTCTTTAAATAAAATATTTAAAGAGTGAAGCAACAGAATTTCAAGTAGAAGCATCAAACCCATGCTGAAGAAAGAGATACTCTATTTTTATACCATGAATGATGAGCGCTTACCAAATCATTTGGTCATTTTGGACCCGTGGCACTATTCTGTGTTTGTGTGTTACAAGCAGCTACAAGGGCAAGTAAGATATTTGTCAGGTCCCGGGTCAGAACCTCTGCTTTGTCTGGCTGTGTCCATTCTTGAGGAGCCACCTGTAATACTAGACAGCTCTGTGAATGAGTGTGCCTTGAACCTTGTTTCTCCTGAACCTTGAAGTCTTTGCTCCTCCTGTGAACTTCTTATTTAGGCCACGCCTTTGCACTTCCTGTTTGCCAGATTATTGTGCTCTCTCCAGCCAATATCTGGTAAAAAGTGATTGCAAGTTGGGATCAAGCAGAACGGTAGTCAAGAAACAAGCCAAAGGTCAATAACGAGTGGGTTACAGAAAAGAGAATGGGTGTCCTAAGATGGGCAGAAGGACCCCAGATTAGTAAACCACTGTGCCACGTCCTAACATTAGTAATTGAGAATAAAGTGTGGAAGGCAATGGACTTTACCGGTACATAAAATTGGTATTAAATAGAATTTTATTGACCATGTTTGTGAGTTCCCACTGTGGGGAGTCCACTTGATTGTCTTGGTATAATTAGGTCGCTCGAGCTTGACTCCCCACAGTGGGAACTCACAAACATGGTTATGAGTCAATGTTATTCATTGTATTAATGGTATCTCTACTCCCCACGGGGACCACGTGTACTGCTTGTCATGGTTTTAATTTACTTTGGTTATTGTGAACACCTCCTTGTTGGGTGATTGCTTTTTAATGTAGATCAATAAAATTAAATTTTTTACCAATTTTATGTGCCGGTAAAGTCCATTGCCTTCCACACTTTATTCTGAAATACTAATGTTAGGACGTGGAACAGTGGTTTACTAATCTGGGGTCCTTCTGGCCATCTTAGGACACCCATTATCTTCTCCGTAAACCACTCGTTATTGACCTTTGGCTTGTTCCTTGACTACGTTTCTGCTTGATCCCAACTTGCAATCACATTTTACCAACCTTTGGCTTGATTACTGACTATACTTCTGCTTGATCCTTACCTGATATATCAGCAATTCAACCCTGAATTGTTCACCTCCTGGTGGAGCAATCCTGAGGACCAAGATCTGATACTAGCATGCTGCAAAACCACCACCATCAGGAGCTCTGGTGAAAACCAGTTAGTTCTTAGATCCCACACTTCAGATGAGCCCATGTCATCCGCCAGGGTGACCTGCTTGTTCACTTATCCAGCTGATTGGTGGGATCCTCTCTACTGCTATAGCTACTGGTCTCCGAGCCTGACCCCTGAACGTGACGATATTATTTTGTATTAAAAAGCTATCCATCTCCTAGGGCGGCCATCAAATCTCTGGGATTTCGAAGGTGAATTATCTTTCAGGAAACTGGCAATTGAATCAAAATTTTATATAAAATCCAAAGTTTATTCTGTTTGACTCGACCTAAACAGCAGGTTGGTCATGTTAAAAACATAAAATGAAGTAATAAGAAGATAAGTGGGGTGAAATCACAAATCAACAGAATCCCTTATAATATTAACCTGACCACAGCCTTGTGCACATACACAGAGATCACATTTGTCTACTTAGCAAAAGAGCACAGTCTTAACTGCCCAGATATAAGATTAACATGTTGTCATGCCCCCCTTCTCATGGCAGACTGTTCAGCTGTTGGTTAATTGCCAGTCTTAGCTTCCACTCTGTCTCACCTGATGACCATATCCTGCTCGTTAAGATATTGTGCCAGATATATAAACTGCCTGGATCAGATTCACTTCGTCTTTGCCTGGTCAAGATATTTGGATAATCTCTGCTGTGTTTTCCTGTGAAAGACTTTTGCCTGTTGCACTTCCCTTCTGGTTCCAGGATTCAAGTCCCTGATCGACTGACTTCTCTTCTGGCTCCTGACCCTGCACGTTGTTTGTTTGGCTATGCTGATCTCTGGACTCCTGTTTCACTGGCTTTCTTTGACTATCCGCTCTGGTTACCGAACCCTGGCTATGTTTTGACCGCGTTTACTCTGTTTATACCATTTTACCTTTTTATTGAAAAGTGTGATTTTTACTGCACTTCTGTCTTGGTCTGATTCAAGATTCCTGACACAGGTATGTACATCATATATTACAACAGAGGAAAGTAGGTATCAGAAGCTGTGGAAGAGTTCCGGTATCTCAGCGCGTTTCATAGAAGTCCTTCTTCAGGAGATGGGTGCCCTGAAAACCAAAGAAGGGAAAAAAGGAACATAGTGCATAAAAAATATATTATAATGCCCACATAATATGGGATTTGTTGGCCGCCCTATGGGACAGATGTGTTCTTTCCATATATAGGGAATGTGGTGAGTGATGGCTCCAAGTGAACTCGTGGCAACATACCTTGTTTGTATTAAAAAGCCACTGACCATCAATAATTGTTTTGTGATGCAATTATTGCATTGTAGTTTCAGTGCAATGCAATTTCATCCTTTCGGGAATAGTAGACGATAAGCCGCTGCTCAAGGGAAGCCCACCGCTGTTATCCTTCAACCCCTCACATATTTAGGAGCCAGCCCAGTGTGCATACCTGCATGCATGGAAAAACTCCAAAAATCCAGACAGCTGCACACTGATAAAACATTCAAATTTGAGACATAAAAATTGCCTGAATCTAGCACCTATACACAATGAGAGCCAGGAAAAAGGGTCAACGCATTTCGCACTATCTCTACACTTCCTCATGAGTAAGCGCTGAGATAACGTGAAGCACGTTGACCCCTTTTCCTGGCTCCCACAGTATCTAGGTGCTGTATTCAGGTGAATTTTATGTCTCAATAAAGTTAGATGTTTTATCGGTGTGCAGCCATCTGGATTTTTTTCTTTCAACTTTCTTCCACTAATAACTAAGCAAGTATTGGGGCGCAACTCTGATGGTACATAAATAGTTAAAAAATATGCAATACAATGAATTACTCTGATATGCACAAGGAAAGAAACCCTAGAAAGGGCTGGTTAAAATAATAATAATACAATACTTAAAAGGGGGAGAAGGGGGGGGGGGAGAAAAGGGTGAAATGGGGAGGGGGGGAGGGGCGGGAGATTTTAAAAACCTGGGGGGAATATAGGACTCAGTCCATGAAGTGTACAGCTCTGCGTTCAGGGCAGCCTGAATGGCGTGGACTCGGATCCAGTAATCCACTGAACTAAAATAGAAAAAAACAAGGAGAGGCGCCTCTGAGTGCAGCAGTGCTGCTGCACTCAGAGGCGCCTCTCCTTGTTTTTTTCCACTAATAACTGAATGTTTTTGTAAAGGCTGAAGATTATTTTTACCTTTATACATTCTATGCATGAAGGTAAACAAACAGCTACAGCTCCTCCTGCAACCGCCCCTAATACTTACCCGAGCGCGATCGAGTGAAGAGCATGAGAGCAGCGGCCTCCCGGGTCTCTGCCTCCTCATTGGCTGAGAGACAGGGGTGGGTGCCATTGATTCCTGCTGCTGTCAATCACAGCCAGTGAGGAAAGAGCATGGGGGGCAGGGCGGGGCTGAGCCATGCTCTGTGTTTCTTATGCCCCCACAGCAAGCTAGAAGAAGAGGAGCTAGAAGCGCTGGTGGGGACCCAAGAAGGGGAGGATTGGGGCTGCTCTGTGCAGGTAACAAACAAACAAATAAATGTTTGTTTTTTTTATTTACCTTAAGGCACGGTTCACACCTATGCAGTTTGCTTTTGATCTGTTTCTGCAGTGCATTTTGTGTTTTTGCACATGCATTTTTGGCTGATTTTTTTTTTTTTGCACTTTTTTCTGATGCATTTAGCGTTTTAGATATTTTTTCAATTTTTTTTTTTTTTTGGCCAATTTATTGTTGGGTGGATTAAAAAATGCAACTCGCAGCAAAATTGCAGTAAAATTGCTGCAAAAACGCACTACATGCTTTTCTGCAGCTTCTCAATTGAAATCGATTGAACCTAAAATGCATCGTTTTGCTTTTAAAAAAAAGTCCCCAACCCTTTCCAAAAATGCAGCAGCTGAAAAAAGCATATACAGTAGCTTACAAAAGTGAGTACACCCTGACATTTTTGTAAATATGTTATTCTATCTTTTCATGTGACAACACTGAAGAAATGACACTTTGCTACAATGTAAAGTAGTGAGTGTACAGCTTGTATAACAGTGTAAATTTGCTGTCTCTTCAAAATAACGCAACGCACAGCCATTAATGTCTAAACCACTGGCAACAAAAGTGAGTACACCCCTAAGTGAAAATGTCCAAATTGGGCCAAAAGTGTCAATATTTTGTGTGGCCACCATTATTTTCCAGCACTGCCTTAACCGTCTTGGACATGGAGTTCACCAGAGCTTCACAGGTTGCCACTGGCCAGTCCGTCACCTTTACCCTCAGCTTCTTTAGCAAGGCAGTGGTCATCTTGGAGGTGTGTTTGGGGTCGGTATGTTGGAATACTGCCCTGTGGCCCAGTCTCTGAAGGGAGGGGATCATGCTCTGCTTCAGTATGTCACAGTACATGTTGGCATTCATGGTTCCCTCAATGAACTGTAGCTCCCCAGTGCCGGCAGCACTCATGCAGCCCCAGACCATGACACTCCCACCACCATGCTTGACTGTAGGCAAGACACACTTGTCTTTGTACTCCTCACCTGGTTGCTGTCACACACGCTTGACACCATCTGAACCAAATAAGTTTATTCCAGGTTCCAGTAATCCACGTCCTTAGTCTGTTTGTCTTCAGCAAACTATTTGCGGGCTTTCTTGGGCATCATCTTTAGAAGAGGCTTCCTTCTGGGACGACAGCCATGCAGACCAATTTGATGCAGTGTGTGGCGTATGGTCTGAGCACTGACAGGCTGACCCCCCACCCCTTCAACCTCTGCAGCAATGCTGGCAGCACTCATACATCTATTTCCTAAAGACAACCTCTGGATATGACGCTGAGCACTGCACTCAACTTCTTTGGCCGACCATGGCGAGGTGCTGTTCTGAGTGGAACCTGTCCTTTTAAACCGCTGTATGGTCTTGGCCACCACGCTGCAGCTCAGTTTCAGGGTCTTGGCAATCTTCTTATAGCCTCTGCCATCTTTACGTAGAGCAACAATTATTTTTATTAGATCCTCAGACAGTTCTTTGCCATGAGGTGCCATGTTGAACTTCCAGTGACCAGTGTGAGAGAGTGAGAGCGATAACACCAAATTTAACACA
This sequence comes from Glandirana rugosa, assembly GCA_018402905.1. Classification (NCBI taxonomy): domain Eukaryota; kingdom Metazoa; phylum Chordata; class Amphibia; order Anura; family Ranidae; genus Glandirana; species Glandirana rugosa. The sequence goes on along the minus strand of BLSH010248210.1, from coordinate 978,619 downwards.
CCTGCTCCCCATTCACACCTTAGACCTTGTACGACTAACGAGTCACATGACACCAGGGAGGGAAAATGGATAACTAAGCCCAATTGGGACATTTCCACTTAGGGGTGTACTCACTTTTGTTGCCAGCGGTTTAGACATTAATGGCTGTGTGTTGAGTTATTTTGAGGGGACAGCAAATTCACACTGTTATACAAGCTGTACACTCACTACTTTACATTGTAGCAAAGTGTCATTTCCTCAGTGTTGTCACATGAAAAGATAGAATAAAATATTTACACAAATGTGAGGGGTGTACTTACTTTTGTGAGATACTGCATATGTGATTCTGCACAGAACGGTCTAACTGTAGCAGTAAATCCACTATAGGGTGGTTGGCAAGCGGATAATAGAACAGCCTTGTATTTCTCAGAAGAAATCTATTCCACGTTGTATCGGTGTGACTTTTGTGAGATACTGTATGTGAACGTGTCCCATAGGAAATCATGTTAAATGGACTGTAGTGTGTTTCTGGAAAAAAACAAAAAGCATTAAAAAATGTATAGGTGCGAGCCAAGCCTTAAAGAGGGCCTTCAGTCATTTGTTCATCTTTCCGTGTATTAAATCTTCTGCCCTTGTTGGTTTAACTTTGGATAGTAAAACATTTTTTCTGCCAGTAAAAAATATCTTATACAGCCCACTTCCTGTTTCTTGTCTGGTCATTAGCCTAGGCTTATGACATCATGCACAGCTCTCTCTCTCTCACTCTCATGAGAATTTGCCATGAAGGGAGGGGGGATGAGTCATAAGAGGGCCAATGAGAGCTGCAGAGCTGGAGGTGTGCCTCTGTGTGTCTGTGTAAATCCAGGAAGTGAACAGGCAGCAGCTTCAGCTGCCCACAGTTAAAATGGATGCAGCCAGACTCAGTGGAGGGAGATTTCTGCAGCATATTTGGCAAAGTACAGAATCACAGTAGATATAAAATAATATGCAAAGTGGTTGGAGGGAAGCTTCAGAATGGCAAAGACGTTTTTATTACAAATTATGTGAGCAGACTGTAGTTCCTCTTTAAAGTGGTTGTAAACCTATCAAAAAAATAATCCTGCAAGACAAAGGCATGCATCGCATACTAGCTCTTTATGAAATACTTACCTTAGATCGACGCTATTGCAGCGGTCCCCGAACACGACTCAGCTGTGACCGGCGACATGTCTCCCGGAGCTTCTTCCGGGTTTGCGGGCTCCGGCCAATCACAGCGCGGGCTCCAGCGCTGTGATTGGCCGGAGCCGCGATGACGTCACTCCTGATCACGGCACAAGAACTGAAGAAACAGCATTCGGGCCATTTCTTCAGTGCGCATGTGTCGATGATGTGAATATCTCCTGAACCGCACAGATTTATGAGATATTCACGGTACATACTGGTAACACTTATTATAGCCTTATTATATGCTTACCTGTAGGTTAAAGTGGTTTAAAAGGGTTTACAACCGCTTTAACCACTTCCCGTCCGGCCTATTGACAAATGATGGCCGGGCAGGGGGTTCATTATCCTGACTGGACGTCTATTGACCCACCACATTACCCACCGAGGTAAAAGGCTTCCATTGGAAGCCTTTTACCATGTGATCAGCCGTGACCAATCACGGCTGATCACAGTGTAAACAGGAAGAGCCGTTTATCGGCATTTCCTCTGCTCAGGTCTGCAGACGTGAGCAGTGGAGAGCCGATCGGCTGCTCTCCTGACAGCGGGGGTTGCGCTGAACATTTATCAGTGCAGCCCCCATCAGGATTGCCACACTGGACCACCAGGGAGCCCCCCCAGGGACACCATGAGGAGGCCGCCCAGAACCACCAGGGAGACAATCAGGAGGCCACCCAGGTAGGGGTAATACAGTGCACTGTAGGGATGGCACTGTGCCCATATGCGATGCCTGCCAGTGCCATCCCTAACAGTGCTATATGCACCAGTGCCCAGTACCAGTGCCCACCTATGCCACATATCAGTGCCCGCCATTACCTATCAGTGCCACCTATTAGTACCCAGCAGTGCCACCTATCAGTGCCCAGTGCCACCTATCAGTGCCGCCTATGAGTGCCTATCAGTGCCGCATATCAGTGCCCGTCAGTGTTGCTTATAAGTTCCGCCTATCAGTGCTGCATACATGTGCCCCATCATGAGTGCAACCTTATCAGTGCCAATCAGTACTGCCTCATCAGTGCCCATCAGTGTAGCCACATCAGTGCCCGTCAGTGAAGGAGAAAATGTACTTTATACAAAGAAAAACTTTTTTTTTTTAATTTTAATTTTTTTTATTTGTAGTGCAAAAAATAAAAACCACAGGGGAGATCAAATACCACCAAAAGAAAGTTCAATTTGTGGTAACAAAATGATAAAAAGTTTGTTTGGGTACAACGTCACACGACCGCGCAATTATCATTCAAAGTGCAATAAACAGCACTGAAAGCTGAAAACTGGTCTGGGCGGGAAGTGTTCTAAGTGCCTGGTATTGAAGTGGTTAATATCACTTGAAGACTTGCAAATAAGGTCTGAATGGCAATCTGAAAAGCGATCCACCATGGATGATTTGTAGAGCCTACTTCTTGTGTGAGAAAAGCTCTACAGGAAATGTGAGGTGGCTGTGGACATTTTTTTTCATTATTATGGTCGGGAATGACAAAAATTGTAGCTTGGTTCTCTTTGGGTGAGTAATTATGAACTATTGTACATTTGTACTGTGCATTCTCTTCCCCAGCCAGCAGGTGGAGTGCCAGACTACTTTTTCTAATTTGGAGGCTATTAGTTTGCTTCTTTGAAGTAAAACAAATCCTTTGTGTACAGACAGAAGCGTAACTCGAACATTCAGGGCCCCGGTGCAAGAAATTATGAAGGGCCCCCCTGACCCCTGGCCAGGACCCTTCCCACTGATCCTCTGGCCCTTTACTCCTGTCACGGAGCCCTTTATTATGGTCTCACCGAATAAAGGAATAGCTGTGTACCGAGCCTCCCATTCATTCAGAAACGTAAGTATAGTAAAAACAGTTTACTATGCTTCAGTTATGAATGAACCAATTGGTACCAATCACTGACTCTGTCCATTCAGAAAAGGAAGGAGCCGGTAAATGACAAATCTCTCCATCATGACACATCTTCTACAGGAGGGGGGAAGACAGCAGCTCTGTGGGGGATGGGACCAGGGAAGCACACAGGGGCCCTGGGAATAGCAGAAGACAAGTAAACTGGATAGGAGGGGTGGCGGGGGCAGCATATAGAGGAACCAATCTCCTGCATTAGGAGGAAAATGGAGGCGATTGGTTCCTCTAAATGCCGCCTCCGCCATCCCTCCTATCCGGGTGTACAAAGGAGGCAAACGGGCCCCCCTGGTGCAAAGGGCCCAGTTGCAATCGCAACCCCTGTAGTTACGCCCCTGTGTACAGACCTCAATAGCTAAGCTGAAAATTGAAGATACAGCTGTGCTCTCTTTATGTAGCCCCTCAAGCTTGAAAAAGTTGAAGTAAACTGTAAAAGAAGGATTGTATTAAAAAAATATTAATAAAAGAAGAGTCTTATATCTTATAATATTATATTAAAAAAAAACAAAGTGAAATGGGCACAGAGCCGATAGTTTCCCTTTAAGGCCATGTCATGCGAAGACGACTTTAGGGCAGGTGATGTGAAAGCTTGCAAATTTGTCTCTGCGTAACAAAGAGGCACGGAGCCCAGGGAGCTGTCCAACATTCCTCCTTCATCTGGCCTCTGTCTCCTGTAACTCCTCCAGGTCTTCAACAAAAATATAATGGAGGAGAAAGGAGGCACTGGACAGCTGTGTGAACCTCGCCTTACTCTCAAACAAAGGCCTTTTGGAATATAAAAAAAAAAAATGTATGGGGAAAAAAAGTGGATTTTAGTATTGAAAGAATGCTGCAGAATTGTTTTTGACATGAGAAATGTGTTGGACCTGCAGTCCAGCTTTTGTGGGGAAAATAAAAACAACAAATAAAGAAAAAATAATATAGCGCATAAAATTGCGACACTAATCATATTGTAATCGAATGTTATAAAAAAATGACCTTTCCTTTTCAATCTGCAGCCGATGTAATGTTCTGAAAATGCATTGTAGACACGTGCGGTTAGTTTCGATCCGAATTCAAATTCGGACGAATTTTCCTTCCGAATTTCCGAATTACAATAGTGCCAAATTTAAACGAATCCGAATAACGAAAAAGAAAATTCGAATTCGAATTGTTTTTGAATACTTTTCGAATGCGAATAGTTTTTCGAATTCGCAAACGTTTTCGAATTCGAAAAGTCCTCGAATTTGAATATATTGTATAATAAAAGCCCTTGTGCCGCGCTTGATTCCACATAGATAAATAAACACAGTCTCTGGGTTCCAATGATAGAAAAGACCGACGCCAGTTGTGTATAAAGATGGAATGACCCCCTACACCCATTGCTCTCTCAATCTTCTTACCGGGTGACAAGGTAATATAAGCCTCTGCAATCACATTATCCAAAATCAGGGACACCCTCTTCAGGTAGGAGAAAGCGCCAGCCACCCTGCAGCCACCCTTCTCACAACCAAATATTCATGGAGAAGGTTTTCCAAAGGATAAAATAACAGAGGGAGCACAAATAGTGAAGCCCGTTTTAAAAAAAAAAAGTTCAGTCAATAAAAGAATTGAACTTACAAACATCCAGAAGGCTTCACAGCGTAACGTGTCATAAAAGCATTCCACACATGAAGACGTGAACGTGCCTGCTTGCAGCTGTACCACCTGACCGGTTTCGCTCCAATGAGCATCGTCAGAGGCGTGGTCCGATAAATAAATAAAATTGAATATATTGTAGGAAGGTAAGGAGATAATGGAGGACACGGGTATATTTATGCACCATCTCCCTTAGTTTTACAAAAAATATTAGGAAAGTAGAAAAATGGGATTTTAAGGTGCCATACAACATGTGCTCCTGAAGAAGCCGAAACGTATGGCGAAACATGTAGAGCGCACACCTGAAAGGTTAATTGATATACCGGTGAATTGTTTTTTAAAAATGTTCCATATCTGTCTGTGCTTTCTATGTTTCTATGTATTTGTCTCAATAAAATGACTTTTTAGATAAAACTTTGTTGTATGGCACTTTAAAATCCCGATTTTTCTACTTTCCTAATACTCCTCGGATTTGAATAGTTTTCCCATTTTCGATGAGAACAAAATAGAATAGAAAACAAAGGAATAGAACAGAAAAAAAAACAATAGACTAGAAAAGAATATAACAGAAAACAAAAGAATAGAATACAACAGCTCTGTTTCCCTCCCCCACATTATATTCTTTCATTTTCTGTTATATCCCCCTCTATTGTATTCTATCTTTTTCCATTCTATTCCTACACTTTCCACTCCGCCCCATTCTCCTTGGAAACTGGAAAACAATTCAAATTTGAAAACAATTCGAATTTGAAAACAATTCGAATTTGAAAACAATTCAAAGTTGATTTGAAAACTTTTCTAATCAATTTGAAAACGAATAAACAAAATGAACTTCGAAAACGAATTAAACAAATGAAACAAATCTAACTAAACGAACTTGTGTAAATATTGAATCGTAACAAAGCTAAACTAATTTTTTTTGCTCTGCACATGTCTATTGCAATATGGATTCCTGGAGTTGTTCTGTACACAGAATGCACTGACCACTCCCCAGAAACATAATTTCCTGCTTGCGTGATTGGCTCACCAATTTTCCCAGAAGTCTGCACTAAGAGTCAGATTTCAGGCATCCCCTGCAACAAAAATGTCATTTTTGGTGAGATACTCCCAATAGGAACACATCTTAAAGGATGCAGGCCCAGCAGATTTCCTTATTAGTGCCCAGCAGGTGCACAGCTGACAGTTAATTATGAAACCACTCCCATTAGACCAACTCAGTACTGAAGCATAGAAGAACACAGAGGGATTTCTTCAGAATAACAAAAGGTAGGAAATCTGCAACAAAGTTTGTTATAATCCTTGCAATGTACAGAGATCACCCAGAGGGGAAAAAAAAAATGGTGCCATATTGTTAGTGGTCCATGGCGTGCGCTGCAAGCCTCAATGTCATATTATCCTTTATGCACTTTAATATTTATAACAAATTTGTTTCTATTTAGCACTGCGCTTTATGTATGAATTTCTGTTTACACATTGGGTTGGATTGTGGTGCTGGCAGCTCATTTTTTCATTCTTATATCTTTTAAGAAGTGCAGTATTTTTTACCTTTACCATAAAACTCAATATTGAACCCTACGGACGAAGACTGGGATGCCATTACAGTTCATGTGCGTGTAAAGGCGGGTGTCCCAATACTTTTGGTGTATCTACTGACCCACACAACTGGTACAACTGTGCAAGACTGAAGGTCAGCTTTAAAGTGGTTGTCCACCCGTGACAACCACTTTAACCTACAGGTAACCCTATAATAAGGCTTGTAGGTGCCCTGCATATCTCCCAAACCTGCACGGTTTAGGAGGTATGCAGTGTACTGTGATGTGCCCACGTCACCGGGCACATGCACAGTGAAGAAATGGAATCTGTGCCGTTTCTTCACTGAGACTGTGCCGTGACTGGCGGCTCACGCACGAATGGGAGTGACATAATGCGACTCCGGACAGTCACGGAGCCCCAGAAAGAAGAGGGGCACAAGATGAACGCAGCCAGCCAGAGGCAGCTCTAGGCTTTGTGAGGCCTTAGGCAAAAACTAGACATGAGGCCCTGCTCATGCCCATAATGGGAAAAATAATTAAAGCGATAAAAAAATTAACTTTATAAATTGCATATATTAAAAGCTTTAAAGTGCTGGTGTCAGTACTCTTTATCTTGGTGCTGCTGGTGTCAGCATCAAATTAGGCGGTTGCGAGGCTCCTATGAGTGTGAGGCCTTAGGCGACCGCCTAATTTGCCTAATTAGAGAGCCGCCTCTGCGGCCAGCACAGTATACATTGCGGACTCCGAATGTAGGTAAGTGGCACATAATGGGCTCATATGCTATGCCCATTATGCTTTTACACTGCAGGGTAACATAGAGGAAGTAAAACCCATCAGTAGAGTTGAGAGAACGCGAACTGTAACGTTCGGGTTCGTA
>BLSH010248210.1:950899-966520 GCA_018402905.1 Glandirana rugosa | reverse complement strand
ACTTTCTTCACAGACGGGTGGCTGGAGGCTTAGGCTCCACGGGGACGATTTCGAAAATATTAATAAAAACCAGGGGATGCACCGTCGTAAGACAAAGTAGCACTTTCCAGGACTTTTTTACAGTCATTTTTGTGCCGAAAAGTTCGGGTCCCAATTGAATTCAATGGGGTTCGGGGTCCGGGGTAAAGTTCGGATAACGTTCGGAACCGAACCCGAACGTTTCCGGAAAGTTCGGCCGAACCCGCCGGACCCAAACATCCAGGTGTTCGCTCAACTCTACCCATCAGGGTTTACTTCCTCTTTAAGTGTCCATTGATAGTAAATCAATATCCATGGAATAAGATTCTGATAGATGTCCTCAAACATTTGAAAACTGGCACCTGAGACCACGGGAAACAGAATGCTGCCACGTAGGGGACCAAAAATAATTATAAAAGCTTTAGCAGGGGCACCTCGGATTCGGAGGTCGGTGGGCAGACACTTCTTTCACCCGCTTTCCATAAACTTTTCTTTTCCTGGAATCACCGCGCCGTCATCACACGAAGGTTGGCACGTCTATAAAAAAAGTCAAAATTGCTATTTAGCTTCTGACTAAGAATAAAATAATCCATCAAAACCTATTTTGTAAAGCAGTTTATGACCTTTGTCATTTTTTCCACATAAAAGCGGTAATTTCCATCCCCTTGAAGTCGGCGTCGCTCATTATTTCCAGCGAAGGAAGGGGAACGGATTCCATTCTTTTATTTCATTTTCCCATTTTTCTTTTATTGTTTGATACCTTCTGCCTTTCAATCTCCACTTCATCATTCTGTTCCCTTTTCTCACTAAAACTGTAAACTTTTCATTGCCAACTTTTATAAAACTGTAAACTTTTTTTTTTTTTTTTTGCTACAAAAGAAGCAAATACTTCTGCAATGTTTGTGAATAGCAGAGGTCACCCCAAGGGGTAGGGAACCTGCGGGTCTCCAGCTGTTGTAGAACTACATTTCCCATGAGGCATTGCAAGGCTGATGGATACAATTACTCCCATAAGCATGATGGGACTTGTAGTTCTACAACAGCTGGAGAGCCGCACGTTCCCTACCCCTGCTCCAATACAACGTGGAATAGGTTTCTTCCGAGAAATACAAGGCTGTTCTATTATCCGCTTGCCGACCGCCCTATAGTGGATTTACTGCTGCAGGGAGGCCGTTCTGTGCAGAATCACATATACAGTATCTGACAAAAGTAAGTACACCCCTCACATTTCTGTAAATGTTTCATTCTAACTTTTCATGTGACAACACTGAAGAAATGACACTTTGCTACAATGTAAAGTAGTGAGTGTACAGCTTGTATAACAGTGTAAATTTACTGTCCCCTCAAAATAACTCAACACACAGCCATTAGACCCCTTTCACACCAGGGCCACCTGAGCGCTAGCGGTAGAACACCGCTAATTTGCGGCGCTTTACCGCTCATTATAGCGGCGCTTTGGCACTGCTTATTCGGGCGGCAGCGGTTCGCTTTTAACCCCCCACAAGGGGTTAAAAATGTGTTAAAAGTGGCGGTTAGCATTGTTCAGGCGCTTTGGGAGCACTGCCCCATTGTTTTCAATGGCCAGGAGCGGCGGAGGAGCACCGCTCCCACACCGCCCCAAAGATGCAGCTTGCAGGACTTTTTTTACCGTCCCGCAAGCGCACCGCCCCAGTGTGAAAGCACTCGGGCTTTCACACTGCGGTGTATTGGGGGGAGTTTTTCAGGTGCTTTTCAGTCACTATTTTTAGCGCAAAAGCGCCTGAAAAACATTCTGGTGTGAAATGGGTCTTAATGTCTAAACCGCTGGCAACAAAAGTGTACACCTCAAGTGAAAATGTCAAAATTGGGCCCAATTAGCCATTTTCCCTCCCTGGTGTCATGTGACTCATTAGTGTTACACGGTCTCAGGAGTGAAAATGTCCAAATTGGGCCCAAAGTGTCAAAATTTTGTGTTTCCATCATTATTTTCCAGCACTGCCTTAACCCTCTTGGGCATGGAGTTCACCAGAGCTTCACAAGTTGCCACTGGAGTCCTCTTCCCCCTCCTCCATGATGACATCACGGAGCTGGTGGATGTTAGAGACCTTGCACTCCGCCACCTTCCGTTTGAGGAGTCCCACAGATGCTCAATAGGGTTTAGGTCTGCAGATGCTTGGCCAGTCCATCACCTTCACCCTCAGCTTCTTTAGCAAGGCAGTGGTCATCTTGGAGGTGTTTGGGGTCGTTATCATGGTGGAATACTGCCCTGTGGCCCAGTCTCTGAAGGGAGGGGATCATGCTCTGCTTCAGTATGTCACAGTGCATGTTGGCATTCATGGTTCCCTCAATGAACTGTAACTCCCCAGTGCCGGCAGCACTCATGCAGCCCCAGACCATGACACTCCCACCACCATGCTAGACTGTAGGCAAGACACACTTGTCTTTGTACTCCTCACCCGGTTGCCACCACACACGCTTGACACCATCTGAACCAAATACGTTTATCTTATTCTCATCAGATCACAGGGCATGGTTCCAGTAATCCATGTCCTTAGTCTGAAAAAACATCAAGGGGATTCCAGGCACTCCTGAACAACTGCGGGCACTTGTGAATGATGTTGTGAAGGTGATCTGATTGAAGGCTAAGGGGCTGCAGCACTCAAATCCAGAGGACAGGTGAGCAGCAGAACAAACGTCATATAAGAGTGCACTGGTCCACCAAAGCATGTGTAGCCATAGATAAAAATAGTCACTTTATTAATAATGTGCTAAAAAACATGAACTGAACTTGGAGTGAAGTACAGTACAGCTTTTGCCCACACAACCCATGTGAGCTCACTCACCGGCTCCTTGATCCGGTCACTGAAGAGAGGGTGCCCCTGCTCCTGGAGCTCAGTACCAAAGATGGCAATGTGGGTAAAACCTGCAGGGGAGGGGGAGCGAGGACGCCGCAGTGTGCACAACTGCAACCCTACCTCTAGCTTTCAGATGGATGACCCCTCCAGACCGAGCGCCTGTGGGAGCTGGGATGCTGTGCCGGATACGCCGGCCGCCGCTCTGAATCACAGAAGTCACGCCATGTCAGGTGGCTCTTGGGCTGCGCTTTGGGGATCGCAGACCGGCGCTGGAGCCGGGAAATGAGAGGGAAGGAACTGGGGCTGAGCTGGAAGCTGACAGCAGTGCACAAAGCAAGGTCCATAAAGACATGGATGAGCAAGTTTGGGGTGGATGAACTTGACTGGCCTGCACAGAGTCCTGACTTCAACCCGATAGAACACCTTTGGGGTGAATTAGTGCGCAGGCCTTCTCATCCAACATCAGTGTCTGACCTCACAAATGCTCTTCTGGAAGAATGGTCAAACATTCCCATAGACACTCCTAAACCTTGTGGCCGGCCTTCCCAGAAGAGTGGAAGCTGTTATAGCTGCAAAGGGTGGGCCAACTCAATATTGAACCCTAAAGACTAAGACTGGGGTGCCATTAAAGTTCATGTGCGTGTAAAGGCAGGTGTCCCAATACTTTTGGTAATATAGTGGATGTAGCAGAATACATATTGGCCTAAACTTATGAAGAAATTCTATTTTTATTTTTTTTCTTTATTGGATATGTTTTACAGCAGAAAGTGAAAAAAAATTTTTTTTTCATATAGCGCAAAAAATATAAAGCGCAGAGGTAATCAAATACCACCAAAAGAAAGCTCTATTTGTGGGGAAAAAAAGGATATACAGCGTTGCATGACCGCACAATTGTCGGTTAACCAGTTCCTGTCTGCGCCATAGCCAAATGACGACTACAGCGCAGCTCTAAAATGCCGGGAGGTCATCAATAGACGTCCTCCCATTTGGCTCGTGCTGAGCGTGCTTCCGTCAGCGCCGCGTGAGCATGCCCGCGGGTCGGGCGGACCCGATGTCCGCCGGAGACTCGCAATCTCCTCACAGAGAGCCGGAATGGGAAACCACCAATGTAAACATGGCGGTTCCTCATTCTGTGTGCGGGGGGGCATGCCAGATCTACTGATCCCTGTCACTGGGATCAGTTAGATCTGTCATGCCCCTGCCAACCCTCCCACAGTTGGAACACACCCAGGGAACACTTTTAACCCCTTCACTGCCCCCTTAGTGTTAACCCCTTCACTACCAATGACATTTATACATTAATCAGTGTCTATTTTTAGATCTGATCGTTGCATAAATGTCATTGGTCCCAAAAAAGTGTCAAGAACGTCCGACATGTCCGCCGCAATATCACAGTGCCGATAAAAATCGCAGATCGCCGCCATTACTAGTAAAAAAAATAAGTAAATAAAAACGCCATAAACCAATGTCCCTAGTTTGTAGGCACTATAACTTTTGCGCAACCCAATCAATATACGCCGATTGCAATTTTTTTTACCAAAAATATTTAGAAGAATATAAATCGGCCTCAACTGAATACTTTTTTTTTTGTTTTGTTTTTTAGATATTTATTATAGCAAAAAGTAAAAAATAGTGTTCTTTTTTCAAAATCGTCGCTCTTTATTTGTTTATAGCGCAAAAAATAAAAACCGCATATGTGATCAAATACCACCAAAAGAAAGCTCTATTTGTGCGGAAAAAAGGACGTCGAGTTTGTTTGGGTGCAACGTCGCACGACCGCGCAATTGTCATTCAAAGAGGGACAGCGCTGAAAACTGAAAATTGGTCCAGGCAGGAGGGGGGTTTAACCACTTGCCGACTGTGAACCGCAGGTTGACGGCGACAAAGTGGCTCGATATCGCAAACCATACGAGGCACGCCCGCACGCTCACTGTGTTCGGGGGGGGGGCAGGGAGCGGGTGCAGCGGACTCGATCGCCACCGGCTACCCGCGATGCCCCCCCCTGCACTGAAAATGGAGGTCCGTGTAAGTAAACATGGACCTCCGTTCTGTGAGGGGGGAAGGGCTGTGATCACAGCCTTCCTCTACATGGAAGCTGTAATCACTTCCCCTGCTAGGGCAGTCCCCCCACAGTAAGAACAACGCCCAGGGAACACAGTTAACCCTTAGAGCGCCCCCTGCAGGTTAACCCCTTCACTGCCAATGACATTTACACAGTAATCAGTGCATTTTTATAGCACTGATCGCTGTATAAATGCCAATGGTCCCAAAAAAGTGTCAAAATGTTCCGACATGTCTGCTGCAATATCGAAGTACCGCTAAAAATCGCAGATCACCGCCATTACTAGTAAAACATTTAAAAAAAATTAAAACCCCAGAAATTAATTGTCACCATCCGTAAACGCGGCCACTTTTGCGCAAACCAATCAATAAACGCAGATTGCGATTTTTTTATCACAAATATGAGGAAGAATAAAAATCGGCCAAAACCGATGAGAAAAATGTTTTTTTGTATTTTTTTGGGGGATTTGTATTTTAGCAAAAAGTAAGAAATTTGTTTTTTTTTTGCAAAATTGTCGCTCTTCTTTTGTTTATAGCGGCGATCAGAAATGACGCAGAGGGGATCAAATACCACCAAAAGAAAGCTCTATTTGTGGGAAAAAAAGGATGCAAATTTCGTTTTGGGTGCAACGTCGCACGACCGCGCAACTGTCAGTTAAAGCGACGCAGCGCCGAATTGCAAAAAGTGCTCTGGTCCTAAAGTGTGAAATCCTTCCGGGGCTGAAGTGGTTAAGTTCCCAGCAAGGAAGTGGTTAAAGTAACGCAGTGCCGTATCGCAAAATATGGCCTGGCCATGAAGGGGGATAAATCTTCCCGGGGATCAAGTGGTTATGAATGTGGTCTGGTTGATCACCCAGCAGTGTCTTGCTGGCGGCTGTAAGTTGTTTATAGCACGTGTTGTAATTGCAAGCTCCGAGGCACATCTGGATTTGACGTTATTTATGCCGGGAAGAATACGTGTAAACAGATATTGGCAAACAATCGGAGCACCTGAGTACACAAGGCAGGACTCGGGAAATGTCGGGATGGAACACCGAAGCCGGTTCTTCCCATTAGCCTTCAGTTGCATCGTGAGGGACAGCTATATTCTTCTGATTGCTCCTTGTCAGTTACATTGTTCTTGTGTGATGGATACCCCTGATTTCTTACTCTTGGTCTCTCAAGACATAATAGAGAAGCACCAGGGCCATATCTAGATGTTTGGTGGAAGATGAGATAAAGCACGGCACAAAAAAAATGCCTAGTAAGATTTCACAGATAAGGGGAATGTACCGGGTGGGTTGTGCAGGGGTCACAAGTGCTGCTGACCAACTACCCAACCAACATCTACCTCATCCATGATTATGTATACAGCTGTGGCCAAAAGTTTTGAGAATGACACAAATATGAATTTTCACGGTCCGCTGCCTCCGTTTTTATGATGGCAATTTGCAGATACTCCAGAATGTTATGAAGAGCGATCAGATGAATTGAAATTAATTGCAAAGTCCCTCTTTGCCATGAAAATTAACTTCCCACTGCATTTGTGAAGAAGGCTTCAGGGCGCCCAAGAAAGGCCAGCAATCGCCAGGGACCGTCTCCTACAGGTGATTGAGCTGCGGGATCGGGGCACCACCAGTGCAGAGCTCAGGAATGGCAGCAGGCAGGTGGGAGGACATCGGGCAGTGAGGAGAAGACTTTTGGGGGATGGCCTGGTGTCAAGAAGGGCAGCAAAGAAGCCACTTCTCTCCAGGAAAAACATCAGGGACCGACTGATATTCTGCAAAATGTACAGGGATTGGACTGAGGACTGAGGACTGGGGTAAAGTCATCTTACATAGTCACTTTTTCTCTTGTTGGTACATTTACCATCTGACCAGTGTTGCCAACCGCCAGTAAATTTACTGACAGTTTGTAAAAATCAGTGATTTTTAGAACTGTCTATAAATATCAGGGTCTGATAATTTGTCATGCTGTGCTGACTTTTTAAGTGTAAACTGGGAAAATGACTTGATATGGGTATTGTCAGTGTTTCCATGTTGTGTTTAAACAGCAATTGTCTTAGTTTTTAATAGGAGTTATGTTATTTTTCAGGTTGCCAGTAAAAAATGTGCTCCGCCAGTAAGATTTTCCATGATTTGCCAGTAAAAAACGCTGCGGGAGGTTGGCAACACTGCATCTGACCCATGAAATTATCCTGCATGACATTTAGGAAATGGCGAGCCTTAGCTGAACGTGCAGTACCTTCCTCCCAGTCAATATCTGGATAATTAAAATCCCCCATTATAATAACACTTCCCACCCTAGCCGCTATTCCAAATTGTGATAGGAGGTCCGCCTCCCCCTCCTCCCTCTGATTAGGGGGGTCTATAGCATATTTCCAGTATTACTTTCCCCTTGTCTTCCCTTTGTAACTCTACCCATAAGGCTTCAACTTCCTCCCCAGATCCACTAGTAAAGTCATCTCACATTAATTTGTATGTCATTTTTTATATACAGGCATACCCCTCCCCCTTTATTGCCCTCCCTAACCCTGCGATATAGGGAATACCCCTGAATGGTAGCCAGCCAATCATGAGAGCTGTTGAACCAAGTCTCCGAAATTCCCACAAAGTCTAATTTCTCCTCATACAGTAGCAACTCTAGTTCTCCCATCTTGTCTGCCAGACTCCTGGTTTTAGTGAACAAGCCACGTAGTTTTGTCTGGACGCCTACTGTTTCCTTGCTGGGTATTCCTTGTTTGCATGTAGGACTGTTACACTCTTCTCTGATGAATCCCCCTTCCGATTGTTTGGGGCATCCGGAAAAATCCTTGTCCGGAGAAGAAAAGGTGAGCACTACCATCAGTCCTGTGTCATGCCAACAGTAAAGCATCCTGAGACCATTCATGGTTGTGGTTGCTTCTCAGCCAAGGGAGTGGAGGGCTCACCCACAATTTTGCCTAAGAACACGGCCATGAATAAAGAATGGTACAAACCCATCCTCCGAGAGCAACTTCTGCCAACCATCCAAGGACAGTTTGGTGAGGAACAATGCCTTTTCCAGCATGATGGGGCTCCTTGCCATAAGGCAAAGGTGATAACTAAGTGGCTTGGGGAACAAAACATGGACATTTTAGGTTTATGTCCAGACCTTAATCCCAGTGAGAACTTGTGGTCGATCCTCAAGAGGCAATTCAGACAGTTCTGATTGACATCATTCTCGGCCCGCCCGGTGCCCGCTGCACTTGTCAGACGAGGAGAAGAGGCAGCGAGTCACGTGAGCGCAGAGCGGCACTCTTAATGAGGTACACAGCTGCACTTTTATTATAAAATACAGAGACACCTTTGCAGATGACACTGTCCACAGCCACCTCTGTACCCCCCCTCCACAGCCATCTCTGTACCCCTCCCTCCTCCACAGCCACTTCTGTACCCTCCTCCTCCACAGCCACCTCTGTACCCCCCTTATGACATTTATACAGTAATCAGTGGACATTTAAATTTCTGATCGCTGAATAAATGTCATTGGTCCCAAAAAAGTGTCAAAAATGTTCCGACATGTCCACTGCAATATCGCATTACCGCTAAAAATCGCAGATCGCCGCCATTACCAGTAAAAAAAAAAAATAAAATAAAAACCCCAGAAATTAATTCTCACCATCCGTAAATGCGGCCACTTTTGCGCAAACCAATCAATAAATGCCAATTGCAATGTTTTTTATCGCAAATATGAGGAAGAATATAAATCGGCCAAAAACGGTGAAAAAAAATGTTTTTTTATATTTTTTTTTTGGATTTGAATTTTAGCAAAAAGTAAGAAATTTGGGTTTTTTTGCAAAATGGTCGCTCTTCTTTTGTTTATAGCGGCGATCAGAAATGACGCAGAGGCGATCAAATACCACCAAAAGAAAGCTCTATTTGTGGGAAAAAAAGGACGCAAATTTTGTTTGGGTACAACGTCGCACGACCGCGCAATTGTCAGTTAAAGCGACGCAGCGCCGAATCGCAAAAAGTGCTCTGGTCCTAAAGCTGCAAAACCTTCCGGGGCTGAAGTGGTTAAATACTGGGATCTGCCCAGCTGGGGGGAGGAGAGTGTCGGGTGGAAGAGTGGAGATGTAGCAGGGAGGTTTCTGCGGCCTCACCCGGGGGAGTCTCCCAATCTGGGGGGGGGTGACCTTGAGGCCTGGTGGCTCGGGTGCAGCCAGGAATAGAGAGAGATCCTGGAGTAGCACAAGGGAGCAGGAGAGCAACAAAGAGGCTACAGGAAAGACTCTTTAAAGGATCCACCGGTTGTCCGTGAGTGACGGACCCTGGGAGCTGGAGAAGAGGACTTGAGCAGGCTGGGAGGAGACAGTGGACGGTCTGTGGAAGGTGAAGGAGCCAGTCAGGGGAGCGGTGTCCCTGGACAGTGAGGTAGGCTGGAGTGACCTGGAAGAGGATGGGCTGGGAGCAGTAGTCCATCAATACCCGGCTAGCGCGATTGTACTTAGCTACACTCTGAGGGCCTGTGACCTTACAATCGAGGGCCCGTGGCCCTTGCCTGTGACGGGCTGTCCGGAGGCCCTGCTGACAAGGAAGTGCAGACCTCACCACATGCTAGCAGGGGTGGAGGAAGATGTAATGATGGCTTGATAAATTTACCTTCAGGCCTAACAGTAAGGAAACAAGTGTTGTGCAGGAGAGAAGTGAAGAAGAGTAACAGTCAGAAAGTATTAGTGCTGGAGGAAGAAGGAGTGTATATACTGTGGTGTATATAATATGGTCCTGTTCCCTGATCTTTGAGCATCCCACAGTCATCCCTACCCTATCCAAGTTTAACCCTTCATAAAAAAAAATTAAAAAACTAAGTACCGGCCTGTTCAGTGACTACGGATGAGCGGAAAAGTGTGTGATTGAGGGCAGAGAGACAGGTGAACCACATCTACCAGCCACCCCTAAGGGGGCCATCGGCTACAAATGAATGCTTTCACCCTGCGCTGGCAGGGTGGTAAAAAACGCCCCTCTCCATTGAAATGAAAGGAAAGCTCTTCAAAAGTGCATGAGAAGCTCTTCAAAAATGCTCAGGGTTTTACTGGCAGTTCAGAAGTGCCTCAGTGTGAAAGGGGCCTTAGAGCGGAGACTGCAAGCCAGGTCTTCTCATCCAACATCAATGCCTGACCTCACAAATGCTCTTCTGGCAGAATGGTCAAACATTCCCATAGACACTCCTGAACCTTGTGGACGGCCTTCCCAGAAGAGGTGATGCTGTTATAGCTGCAAAGGGTGGGCCAACTCAATATTGAACCCTACGGACCAAGACTGGAATGCCATTAAAGTACATGTGTGTGCATAAAGGCAGGCGTCCCAATACTTTTGGTAATATAGTGTATGTGCGTTTCAACTGTGTATTTAGCTGTTTACCTGGAGATGAGCTTTACGTGGTTAAAGTAAACCTGTTACAAGCCTAGACAGTCTAAATACACCGTATAATAAAAAAGCAAACATTCCAGGGCTCCTTTCGGTGAGAACCACACGTGGTTGATCAGCAGATCCGGAGATATAATCAGCTGAATTTATATGACAGTCATGAATTTTCCTGTAATGTCAGTCTTGCTTCTGTCCCTCCTGTCTCAGCCACCTCCCTATAGGCTCATTATTGTGTCTGCTGACCTATAGTAAGACTTGGAATGTGGAAGAAGGGAGGTTAAGCAGAAGACATTGTCCTCATAACTGTATCACGAGAGAGAAAGTAAAATACATTTTCACGTCCTGTGTGATTTGGAATAAGCTGCCCCAAGCAGGAGAGGATCCGTCCTTTCCTTTCCAATTTCGTATTGTGATTGCACGGTAAAGCTGGCCATAGCTGTCTCTCTTTTCTTTTTTTTTTTTGATAGGTTAGCCAGCTGATCAAAAAAAGAAAAAAAAAACAGATTCCCCCAGCCAAACAATTGAGGTGGGTGAAGGAATCCTCCTTGCTGCTGCACTACTGTATTCCGACAGCAGGACTATTCCGCTGTCAGAATACACTAATCAGTGCTACAGCTGACTTGCTGCAAATACTGATCAAGTGGAAATTTTCCAACACTCCCATTTGAGAGCCGATCATTATTTTGACATTTCTCTAGTGGGAGTGGCTATAGATGGACCAAAATTCGTCGCGCCTCAGATGAACAGGGCAAATTTTCAATCTACCTATGGCCAGCCTAATGGGAGGATGCACCACTGGGGGTATTTTTTGTTTAATGGCAGAGGTCCACTGCCGCCCCTTAAAAAATTTAAATTCAGCAGCTACACATAAGGTAGCTACTGACTTTTAACGTTAGGACACTTACCTGTCCTGGAGTCCAGCGATGTCGGCACCGCCACCGATCTTCCCATAGGCTGGTTGAGTGCTGCTGCCGCCATTGAGGGTGAGGGAACGTGGAATTGTAGCCCTTTGGCTTCACGCCGGGCCCCTACTGCGCATGCGCGAGCTGCCGCTGCTCTTTTGGAGGAGGAGGGAGCTGGGCTGCTGACGTCAGCGGCCACGGACGCGACCCGGGCTCCCGGATATGGGGGTAGAGGACACCTGTCGAAGACAGGTATTCCCCCCCCCCCCCGAAAGGTGCCAAATATGACACCTGAGGGGGGGAGGAATCCGACGAGCGGAAGTTCCACTTTTGGGTAAAACTCCGCATTAAGGAAAGGGATGGTCGGCACTCAGAGAGACATTGCAAAAATGACCATTCCTTTATTGAGAAGATGTGCAACGCTGTAAAAACAGCCTACGCGTTTCAGACGTTAGTCATGGCCATGACTAGTAGGAGCTGTGAGTATATGGAATAGACTCCCTCAAGAACTGGTTCCTGCCCAGGCCAATTTTCAGCTTTCAGTGCTGTCACACTTTGAATGACAATTGCGCGGTCATATAACACTGTATCAGTGCAATATTGTTATCATTTTTTCTCACACAAATAGAGCTTTCTTTTGTTTGTATTTAATCACCACTGGGGGTTTTATTTTTTTCTGCTAAACAAACAAAAAAAAGAATGAAAATTTTGAAAAAGAAACCATTTTTCATAGTTTATTATAAAATTTTGCAAATAGCTAATTTTTCTCCTTCACTGATGTGCGCTGATGAGACGGCACTGATGGGCACTGATGAGGCGGCACTGATAGGCACTTATAGGTGGCACTGATATGCAGCACTGATGAGGAGGCCCTGATGGGCGATGATTGGCAGCACTGATGGGCACTGATTGGCAGCACCGGTGGGCACTGATTGGCAGTACTAGTGGGCACTGTTGGGACTGCACTGATAATCAGGACACCGATAATCAGTGCCATGACTATCGGTCCTGATGTCCCTTTAACCACTTGCCGACCCCCTCGCGTACATTTTCTGCGGCAAGTTGGCTCCGCTGCGCAGATAGCCATCTATAAACGGCGATCCACGCAGCCGCAGTGCCCGTTGCACTCTGCGTGAGTGTGGCCGCGGGTCGGGCAGACTCGATGTCTGCTGGCAACCCGCGATCGCCTGATACAGAAGGAAAGCGGGGAACTGCTGGTGTAAACACGGCGGCTCCCCGCTCTGTCAGGTAGCATGTAAGAGATCTACTGATCCCTGTGATCGGGATCAGTTAGATCTGTTGTGCCCCTGCCAGCCCAGCCCCCACACAGTTAGAACACACCTAGGGAACACAGTTAACCCCTTGATTGCCCCCTGTAGGGTAACCCCTTCCCTGCCAGTGACATTTATACAAGAAACAGTGGCTATTTTTAGCTCTGATCGCCGTATAAATGTCAGTGGTCCCAAAAAAGTGTGAAAAATGTCCAATCTGTCCACCGCAATGTTGCAGTCCCAATAAAAATCGTAGATCGCCGCCATTTCCAGTAAAAAAATAATAATGATAAAAACGCCATAAAACAATTCTCATAGTTTGTAGAGGCGATAACTTTTGCGCAAACCAATCAATAAACACTTTTTGCAATTTTATTTATTAAAAATATGAGGAAGAATATAAATCGGTCTAAACTGATGAATAAATGTGTTTTTTTATATATTTTTTTGGATTTGTATTATAGCAAAAAGTAAAAAATATTGTTTTTTTTTTTCAAAATTGTTGCTTTTTATTGTTTATAGCACAAAAAATAAAAACCGCAGAGGTGATCAAATACCACCAAAAGAAAGCTCTATTTGTGGGAAAAAAAGGACGACCGTGCAATTGTCAGTTAACCACTTGCCGACCGCCAACCGCAGGTTGACGGCGACAAAGTGGTTCGATATCGCAAAACGCCGTCATACGACAACGGCGGCTGCGAGATCGAGCACTGTGAGCGCGCGCGCGCCGCCGGAGGCTCGCTCGCGCGCTCACTGTGTCCAGGGGGGGCCAGGGAGCAGATGCGGCGGACTCGATCTCCACTGGCTACCCGCGATGCCCCCCCCAGAGTGAAAGAACGGAGGTCCGTGAATGTAAACACGGATCTCCGTTCTGTGAGGGGGGAAGGGCTGTGATCACTTCCCTTCCCCAGCTAGGGCAGCCCCCACAGTTAGAACACGCCCAGGGAACACAGTTAACCCTTAGAGCACCCCCTGCAGGTTAACCCCTTCACTGCCAATGGCATTTACACAGTAATCAGTGCATTTTTATAGCACTGATCGCTGTATAAATGCCAATGGTCCAAAAAAAGTGTCAAAATGGTCCGACATGTCCATCCCAATATCGCAGTACCGCTAAAAATCGCAGATCGCCGCCATTACTAGTAAAAAAAAATAAATAAATAAAAACCCCAAAAATTTATTCTCACCATCCGTAAACGCGGAAACTTTTGCGCAAACCAATCAATAAATGCCGATTGCGATTTTTTTAATCACAAATATGAGGCTGAATATAAAATCGGCCAAAACCGTTGAAAAAAAAGTTTTTTCATATTTTTTTTGGATTTGTATTTTAGCAAAAAGTAAGAAATTTGGGTTTTTTTGCAAAATTGTCGCTCTTCTTTTGTTTATAGCGGCGATCAGAAATGACGCAGCGGTGATCAAATACCACCAAAAGAAAGCTCTATTTGTGGGAAAAAAAGGACGCAAATTTAGTTTTGGTACAACGTCGCACGACTGCGCAATTGTCAGTTAAAGCGACGCAGCGCCGAATCGCAAAAAGGGCTCTGGTCCTAAAGTGTGAAATCCTTCCGGGGCTGAAGTAGTTAAAGAAGCGCAGTGCCAAATCGCAAAAAATGCTCTGGTCAGGAAGGGGGTAAATCTTTCTGGGGCTAAAGTGGTTAACACAAGTTGGCTATCGGCTCTTTTACTCTCTCCTCAAGCTGTCAGTGTGAGGAAAGAAAAGCAGATAACTGGCTTATGTTTACTTCCGAGATCAGCTGTCATTGGACACAGCTGATCACATGATAAAGGGCCGCTGCTATTGGCCCTTTACCCTGACCTGTGATCAGCTGAGTCCGAAGGATTCAGTGATCACAGAGCGCGCTGCCCGCGCGCTGCAGGTAATAGCTGGGGTGATGATCTGATGGAGGTGACTTGAGTACAGTTCTTAGGTGGAGGTGGGGAAGGCTTCCCTGAATAAGTGAGAGTTCAGGGATTGCATGAAGCTGAACAGGGTAGGGGCTGATGGGACATACTGGGGCAGGGAGTTCCTGAGGATGGGAGAGGCTCTGGAGAAGTCCTGGAGGTGAGCATGGGAGGAGGTAACAAGGGAGCTAGAAAGTAGGAGGTCCTGGGAGGAGCCGAGAGGACGATTTGGGCAATATTTGCAGATGAGGTTGGTGATGTAGCTGGGGGCAGTGTTGTGGATGGCCTTGTATGTTGTGGTTAGTAATTTGAGTTTTATACAATGGGGTATGGGACACCAATGAAGGGATAGGCAGAGAGGGGCAGCGGGAAATAACCGAGAAGTGAATACGTTGTTATGTGGTGTCGTTAGTCAGGAAGGGGTGAATCCTGGAGATGTTGCGGTGGTTAAGGCGGCAAGATGTAGCCAGTAATTGGATGTGGGGGCTGAAGGAACGGTCAGAGTCTAGGAGTCTAGGATTAAACCCAGCACCTTGGCGTGTGTGGAGGATGGTTGTGCCGTTGATGTCAATGGTAAAGTCATTGGGAGGAGGAAATAATTACAAGCTTAGAAGCTTTTAGAAAGACTGAGTTTGAGAAACTGGTGTGACATCCATACCGATATGTCGCTCAGTAAGTTTGTGATATTTGAGGAGATTGAGGGGGTGAGTTGAGGAGTGGAGAGATAGATCTGGGTGTCATCAGCATAGAGGTGGTATTGGAAGCCATAGGGGGTTATCAATTGTCTCAGGGAAGAGGTATAGAGAGAGTATAGGAGGGGTCCAAGGACAAAACCTTGGGGTACCCCAACAGAAAGAGGAAGAGGAGCGGAGGAGATGGCACTGAAGGTGCACTGAGATAGGTAGGAGGAAAACCAGGAAAGAGCAGAAAGGGAGTGGAGCTTGTTGAGGAGCAGCAGGTGGTCAACTGTGTCGAAGGCAGCAGAAAGGTCCAAGAGTATGAGTATGGAGTAATGGCCAATGGTTTTAGCAGTTAGTAGGTCGTTGGTGAGTTTTAGTAGAGCAGTTTCAGTGGAATGTTGTGGGCGGAAGCCACACTGTAGGGGATTGAGAAGGTGGTTGTCAGTGAGGTAGGAGCTCATACAGTTGTGGGCAAGGCGTTCAAGAAGCTTGGAGGCAAACGGAAGCAGGGAGCTGGGTCTTAAGTTATTCAAACAGATGGGGTCCAGTAAGGGTTTTTTAAATATGGGGGTAACCAGTGCATG
>BLSH010248210.1:927303-937510 GCA_018402905.1 Glandirana rugosa | reverse complement strand
TTCCAGAAGATCAAGACCCTCCAGTAGATAACTGCAAGAAGGTCTTGGCGGGTGGGCGACGCCGCACGTAGTCCACACGAGACACTGGTGACACAGGTTAGTGTTGACTAGTGTTACACGGCATAGAGTGTTTTCATTCATGTGGGGAGTGTAAAGAAGATAGAAAAGTACACTGTTGTGACTTCTTTACTGTGAAATGTGAAACGATGTTACATTTCATCACTCACATGTCGAACATATTGTCACATTTAAACGACAGGGGAGTTTTATTGAGTTGTGTGTCGGTAATTACAGATTTGGCGATCGTTGTTTTCTCTCATGTGGGGATTCATCACAAGCGGTTTAGACATTAATGGCTGTGTGTTGAGTTATTTTGAGGGGACAGCAAATTTACACTGTTATACAAGCTGTACACTCACTACTTTACATTGTAGCAAAGTGTAAAGTGTCATTTCTTCAGTGTTGTCACATGAAAAGATAGAAGAAATGTGAGGGGTGTACTTACTTTTGTGAGATACGGCACATTGTGATCAGTTGTGATTGGACACAGTGGTCACAGAGCACACCTGATGCACGCCGCAGCGGGTGGGCGGTTCTGGAAGAACGTCAATAGATGACCTCCCAGAACTAGAAGACCTTGATGTAGCCATCATTCAGATATAGCGCGGTCAGCAAGTGGTTAAAGCCCAATTATAAAAAAAGTCTAATGTTTCCTCCTCACCCACTTCTAGCCATCCATTGTATAATATAGAAGCTTTTTTGCCTTCCTCTAGATCAGCTGTGGGTTTAGGATTGTATATATGGAGGTTTTCTATTTGTGTTTTTTTTTTCTTTTCTATTGGTTGAACTAGGTGGACTTTCACCCACTACAGTGGCTTAATTATCCACCAATCATCAGTCTATGATTATGCCCTTGTAGGCAGGGCTGCTGTTAGAAACCATGGGGCCCCATGCAGAAAACCTAACATGATGACCCATACAGCCAATGCTTCAGTTATGAATGAACACAGTGAGTGATCAGTACTGATCACTCATTGTGTTCATTCAGGAAAGGAAATGTCTGGTATACAGAGTCTTCCCCCACTTTCCATCTTGAAGGATCCTATTGTGTGCTTGCAGCTGGGAAGGAGAGTAGGGAAGCTGGCAGCACTGTGCTGGTAGAGGGACACACAGGGAGGCCTGGGCAGCAAGGGGAGGCATATGGTGCACAGGGAGGGTGATCGATGATCACTTCCTACAAGCAGGGCCATGGATAAGGATCTACCACTGGTCCTCCTGTATGGGGCCCGGGCCAGTAGGGGACCCAGGTAGCAAGGTGAATTTGATGTGGGCAGGAAGGGTGATCAGCACAACAGGGGGGGCAAGTACTGGAACTGATCCCCTGTCTGGCTCTGTCAGCAGCAGCTGAAAGTCAACGGGAAGGAGAGGAGAAGAAACGTGCTTTCAGCTGCTGCAGTGAGAGCCATACAGGGGATTGATTCCAGTAACTGCACCCTCCCCCATGCTGTGCCAATTACCCTTCTTGCCCACATCCTATTCACCTTGCTGCCTGGGCCCCCTGCTGGCCCAGGCTCCATACAAGAGGACTAGTGGTAGCCCCTTATCCCCGGCCCTGCTTGTAGGAAGTGAAACGCGTCAGCCAGAAGCTGAAAGACATCATAGTTACGTAGTTACATAGTTAGTCAGGTTGAAAAAAGACACAAGTCCATCTAGTTCAACCAAAAAAAAATAATTATATATAATCAACAATCCCTTATACAATCCTTCACCCACAGTTGATCCAGATGAAGGCAAAAAACCCCAGCAAAGCCAATGATCCAATTTGCTATAGCGGGGGAAAAAATTCCTTCCTGATCACCTGAGAGGCAATCGGATTTTCCCTGGATCAACGTTATTTAAAAATGTCAGTACCCAGTTATAGTTACATAGTTGGTCATCCCATTGGACGAAACATGTCGGGGTGGAGACGCCACACCACTGCATGATCTTGGTTGGCTGCAACTCTCTATGCAAGCCGTGAATATTTTTCAAGCTTCATTTACCTGTCGTTCTACATGGGTGCAATTTATGTAATGTAATTTTAAATAAAGTGCTACACTTTTGCCGAATTTGTTGGCTCGGGCGTGAGCTTTATTTACCACAACCTGGATAGAGTTCTGGCCACTTTTAGAGAAGCCGGTTATCGTCTCTCTTCTCCTCTCTCCATGATGTCAGCATGAGGAAAGGAGTGGCAATGACCGGCTTCGATTACATGATTGGACACAACTGATCACGTGGTAAAGAGCCACTGATTGGCTCGCTCTTTACCTCAATCATAGATCAGAAGCGTCCTCCGGGGGGCATGATTACGGGAGTCCGTCATATGACGTCCTCCCAGGACTAGTTGACCGAGCTGTAGCCATCCTTCGTCTAGTGGTTAAAGAGGAAGTAAACCCAGATTGGGTATACTTCCTCAATATAACCCTGTAAAGTAGAAGCATAATGGGCTACTATGCATCGCATAGTAGCCCATAATGTGCCACTTACCTGGAAACAAAGCCTACGGAGTCCAGCGCTGTCAGGGGAGGGCTGGCAGCCTTAAGCCTGGGGGGCAAGTCTAGTCAAGTGACCCATTGAGCCACCGAATCAGCTCACCATCCATGCCCACCAGGTTTTATAATGGATATTGATGTTATGAAGCAAGACAAATATGATACAATGTGGTAACATAATTTATTGTTAATAGCAACAAAGGAGGTTTAAGAAAAATAATGCATTAATACAGCCTCATCAATGCGCATCAATGCAGCCTGATCAGTGCCCATCAATGCAGTCTCATCAGTGGCCATCAATGCAGCCTCACCAGTGCCCATCCAATGCAGCCTGCAATGCAGAGAGAGGAGAGCCGCCGGATTACAGAGAGCGGGGATCTCCTGCTTACCGGGCGCGGACGCTGTCATACGAAGTCCTGCCTCCTGGACCGGCTCCTATAATAGACATCATCCATGGTTGGGCCGGCCCTGGGCGCCCCCCTATGCTTGCAGTTAGTTGGCGGCCGCGCCCCTGGCCCCTACTTCCTCCACAAAAAGAAAATATTGTCAGCGGGCAATGGCTGACAGCCATTTTGAACATAAGTTGGGGTGGCCTGGGGGGCAATTGCCACCCTGCCCCCTGGCCCAGCCCTCCCCTGAGCGCTGTCCCCTGCGCTGGCGGCATCCATCTTCAGCCCCTCTTCCTTCCGGGGCCGCGACTCCGGCTCTGTGACTGGCCAGAGTCGCATGACGTCACTGCACGTGGGAGCCACCAGTCGCGGCACGGGGTCAGTGGAGGAATGGCACGGGGGCCATTTCTTCACAGCACATGTGCCGACATGACGTTGGCACATGCAAAACACTGCATTTCTCCTGAACCGTACAGGTTTGGGAGATATGCAGGGCACCTACAGGTAAGCCTTATTATAGGCTTACCTGTAGGTTAAAGTGGTTGTCACGGGTTGACAACCACTTTAAAATTAGATCACATAAATTGCACTCATGTAAAATGACAGGTAAATGAAGCTTAAAAACCTCTCACAACTCACATACAGAATTGCAGCGAACCAAGATGGAGTGGCATGACTCCAGCACAGAGTCTCCGCCCTAACGTGTTTCGTCCATTAAAGGAAGCCATACACTGCTGTTCAATATAGGTTTAAAGTAACGTAGAATTTAATGTTTTTTTTTTTGTTCAAAAGAAAATATGTTACATAAAATAGAGGGGCAACAAGGACACTGATTGAAATAAAAATCTGGGGGCTCTAGTCTTCCCCCCTACTCTATTAAACAAAAGCATTTTTGTTCCTTTCTTTGTCCATGTTGAAATTTTCCTTCACTTTCTGCCTGTAAAAACACCACCACAGGACAGGAAGTGAAGGAAAATCTCTGTAAGGCTCCATTCACTCTTGTACCACTGGAGTGCAACTTTGATGCAACTTTGGAAGGGTGCGACTTGGATGTGACTTGTTGTCCCTCAGCAAAGTTGGACCCACTGTTGTATGTAAAACATTCGGGTTTGACTTTCATGCAACTTTTGAGGGCTAACATTGAAGTCTAAGGCCCTCAAGTTGCATGAAAGTTGGACCAAGGTAGTGCATGAACTACTTTGAAGTCGCTATGACTTTAAGTCACACGTATATGAATGGTTATCATTGGAAAACATGGGGTACTTTGATGTCCATAGTCGCATGACAAGGCGCACAATGGTGAAAGGGGCCTTATGGAGCCATGGATAGCAATAAAAGCCTGACAATGGCCTTCCTCTCCATAACCTCAACTAAGAAAAATACGTTTTGGCTTGACATGCACTTTAATAAACCAGACCCAACCTGTTTTACCTTATTAAACAGGCCTGTGGGACTCATTGTTTATGTATTCCATGGAGCATCATCAGAGGACGTCAAAGCTACATTGCAATGGAAAGCCCTATGTGTACCTTGGCTTGCATAGCCTACTTTGTATGCTCCTCTGGGTACAGGATGGCAGTACAAGTAAACCATCAGCCGTGCCAAATCGAAATTATGAATGGGACACAAACTCTTTGTTCCCTTATCTCCTGAGTAATTAGAAAATCACATGACATAATGCCAAGCTTAGGAAACCAAAGCAATGATTACTAACACTGCCCTGGTATACAGAGAGTGCGGCTGTACAGACGGGTAGCACACCCCCCAAGGAGACACTAGTTTAAGGGTTCCTCTGATTTTAGCCTCAACTGTGTTGGTACCTCCACCAATCTAATGGAAAAGGACAAGTTCCCTGTGAGTGCAGGGTACTCATCTCTGCTGGCCCTCTACTCCAGTTCATTCAAGTAGGTGTGCTTGTGGGTGACGAGATGGGTGATGGTGGATGATCATGTGATGAGAGAGGAGGATCAGTGAGATCAGCACCCCAGAACAGGTAGCTCTGCCACAGCAGCTTCCCTGTACCGCTCTGCATCAGGAAACTACATATGTACCCTCTTGACCCCCAGTACCAAGCCCTCCTGACCCCTCTGGGTACCCTGCTTACCCCCAGTGCTATGCCCTCCTTACACCTATGTAGTGTGCCCTACTGACCACCCAGTACTGTGCCCTCCTAAACCACCAGTTCCATATCCTCCAGACCCCCCTGACCCATGCCCTCTTAATTCCCCAGTAGCGTGCCCTCCTACCCCCCACCCAGTACCATGCTCTACAGAACACCCCTGTAGTGTGCCACCCTGACCCCCTAGGATTGTGCCTACCCTACCTACTACAGACCTCTGTACACTGTCCTGCATCCTACTGACCTCTGTGCATTGCCCTACATCCTACTGACCTCTGTACACTGCCCTACATACTACTGACCCCTGTACACTGACCTACCTACTATAGACCTCTGTACACTGTCCTGCATCCTACTGACCTCTGTGCACTGCCCTACATCCTACTGACCTCTGCACACTGCCCTACATACTACTGACCCCTGTACACTGACCTACCTACTACAGACCTCTGTACACTGCCCTTCATACTACTGACCTCTGTACACTGCCCTACATACTACTGACCTCTATACACTGCCCTACATACTACTGACCTCTGTACACTGCCCTTCATACTACTGACCTCTGTACACTACCCTACCTACTACAGACCTCTGTACACTGTCCTGCATCCTACTGACCTCTGTGCACTGCCCTACATCCTACTGACCTCTGTACACTGCCCTACATACTACTGACCCCTGTACACTGACCTACCTACTATAGACCTCTGTACACTGTCCTGCATCCTACTGACCTCTGTGCACTGCCCTACATCCTACTGACCTCTGCACACTGCCCTACATACTACTGACCCCTGTACACTGACCTACCTACTACAGACCTCTGTACACTGTCCTTCATACTACTGACCTCTGTACACTGCCCTACATACTACTGACCTCTATACACTGCCCTACATACTACTGACCTCTGTACACTGCCCTTCATACTACTGACCTCTGTACACTGCCCTACATACTACTGACCTCTGTACACTGCCCTACATACTACTGACCTCTGTACACTGCCCTACATCCCACTGACCTCTATACACTGCCCTACATACTACTGACCTCTGTACTCTGCCCAACATACTACTGACCTCTATACACTGCCCTACATACTACTGACCTCTATACACTGACCTACCTACTACTGACCTCTATACACTGACCTACCTACTACTGACCTCTGTACACTGCCCTACATACTACTGACCTCTATACACTGCCCTACATACTACTGACCTCTGTACTCTGCCCAACATACTACTGACCTCTATACACTGCCCTATATACTACTGACCTCTATACACTGACCTACCTACTACTGACCTCTGTACACTGACCTACATACTACTGCATTCTATGCATTAAGGTGAAAAACCTTCTGTGCTGCAAAATCCCCAGCCGTCCTTATACTTACTTGGCCCAGATGCCACCCTGACCCCCTCGCATTGTGCCTACCCTACCTACTACAGACCTCTGTACACTGTCCTGCATCCTACTGACCTCTGTGCACTGCCCTACATCCTACTGACCTCTGTACACTGACCTACCTACTATAGACCTCTGTACACTGCCCTACATACTACTGACCTCTGTACACTGCCCTACATACTACTGACCTCTGCACACTGCCCTACATACTACTGACCCCTGTACACTGACCTACCTACTACAGACCTCTGTACACTGTCCTGCATCCTACTGACCTCTGTACACTGCCCTACATCCCACTGACCTCTGTACACTGCCCTACATACTACTGACCCCTGTACACTGACCTACCTTCTACTGACCTCTGTACACTGTCCTGCATCCTACTGACCTCTGTACACTGCCCTACATCCTACTGACCCATGTACACTGACCTACCTACTACTGACCTCTATACACTGACCTACCTACTGCTGACCTCTATACACTGCCCTACATACTACTGACCTCTGTACACTGCCCTACATACTACTGACCTCTGTACACTGACCTACCTACTGCTGACCTCTGTACACTGTCCTGCATCCTACTGACCTCTGTACACTGCCCTACATCCTACTGACCCATGTACACGGACCTACCTACTACTGACCTCTATACACTGACCTACCTACTACTGACCTCTATACACTGACCTACCTACTACTGACCTCTGTACACTGCCCTACCTACTACTGACCTCTATACACTGCCCTACATACTACTGACCTCTGTACTCTGCCCTATATACTACTGACCTCTATACACTGACCTACCTACTACTGACCTCTGTACACTGACCTACATACTACTGCATTCTATGCATTAAGGTGAAAAACCTTCTGTGCTGCAAAATCCCCAGCCGTCCTTATACTTACTTGGCCCAGATGCCACCCTGACCCCCTAGGATTGTGCCTACCCTACCTACTACAGACCTCTGTACACTGTCCTGCATCCTACTGACCTCTGTGCACTGCCCTACATCCTACTGACCTCTGTACACTGCCCTACATACTACTGACCTCTGCACACTGCCCTACATACTACTGACCCCTGTACACTGACCTACCTACTACAGACCTCTGTACACTGTCCTGCATCCTACTGACCTCTGTACACTGCCCTGCATCCCACTGACCTCTGTACACTGCCCTACATACTACTGACCCCTGTACACTGACCTACCTACTACTGACCTCTGTACAATGTCCTGCATCCTACTGACCTCTGTACACTGCCCTACATCCTACTGACCTCTGTACACTGCCCTACATACTACTGACCTCTGTACACTGCCCTACATCCTACTGACTTCTGTACACTGCCCTACATACTACTGACCTCTGTACACTGCCCTACATACTACTGACCTCTGTACACTGCCCTTCATACTACTGACCTCTGTACACTGCCCTTCATACTACTGACCTCTGTACACTGCCCTACATCCTACTGACCCATGTACACTGACCTACCTACTACTGACCTCTATACACTGACCTACCTACTACTGACCTCTATACACTGACCTACACACTACTGACCTCTATACACTGACCTACATACTACTGACCTCTGTACTCTGCCCAACATACTACTGACCTCTATACACTGCCCTACATACTACTGACCTCTATACACTGACCTACCTACTACTGACCTCTGTACACTGACCTATCTACTACTGACCTCTATACACTGACCTACCTATTACTGACCTCTGTATACTGCCCTACATACTACTGACCTCTATACACTGCCCTACATACTACTGACCTCTGTACACTGCCCTTCATACTACTGACCTCTGTACACTGCCCTATATACTACTGACCTCTGTACACTGCCCTACATACTACTGACCTCTGTACACTGCCCTACATCCCACTGACTTCTGTACACTGCCCTTCATACTACTGACCTCTGTACACTGCCCTACATACTACTGACCTCTGTACACTGACCTACCTACTACTGACCTCTATACACTGACCTACCTATTACTGACCTCTGTATACTGCCCTACATACTACTGACCTCTATACACTGCCCTACATACTACTGACCTCTGTACACTGCCCTTCATACTACTGACCTCTGTACACTGCCCTACATACTACTGACCTCTGTACACTGCCCTACATCCCACTGACTTCTGTACACTGCCCTTCATACTACTGACCTCTATACACTGCCCTACATACTACTGACCTCTATACACTGACCTACCTACTACTGACCTCTGTACACTGACCTACCTACTACTGACCTCTATATACTTACCTACCTACTACTGACCTCTGTACACTGCCCTACATACTACTGACCTCTATACACTGCCCTACATACTACTGACCTCTGTACTCTGCCCAACATACTACTGACCTCTATACACTGACCTACCTACTACTGACCTCTGTACACTGACCTACATACTACTGCATTTTATGCATTAAGGTGAAAAACCTTCTGTGCTGCAAAATCCCCAGCCGTCCTTATACTTACTTGGCCCAGATGCCACCCTGACCCCCTAGGATTGTGCCTACCCTACCTACTACAGACCTCTGTACACTGTCCTGCATCCTACTGACCTCTGTGCACTGCCCTACATCCTACTGACCTCTGTACACTGCCCTACATACTACTGATCTCTGCACACTGCCCTACATACTACTGACCCCTGTACACTGACCTACCTACTACAGACCTCTGTACACTGTCCTGCATCCTACTGACCTCTGTACACTGCCCTACATCCCACTGACCTCTGTACACTGCCCTACATACTACTGACCTCTGTACTCTGCCCAACATACTACTGACCTCTGTACACTGCCCTACATCCTACTGACCCATGTACACTGACCTACCTACTACTGACCTCTATACACTGACCTCCCTACTACTGACCTCTATACACTGCCCTACATACTACTGCATTCTATGCACTAAGGTGTCCTTATACTTACTTGGCCCAGATCCAGTCCAGCGATGTGCATGAGGGTAGCAGATTGCTGTCAATCAAATTCTGTGCCCAGCGAGTGGGGGCGGGGCTGAGCCTTCCGTTCTGTATCAATAAACACAGACATGGAAAGCAGCTTTCTATAGGGGCACTTACCGAGGAGGAGGAGTATGGGGCACCGATGGGGGACCCCAGAAGAAGAGGATTGGGGCTGCTTTGTGCAAAACCACTGCACACAGAGTAGATAAGTATAACATGTTAATTATGTTAATTTTAAATTTTATCAATGCTTCCACCGGGTCCGGACTGGGACAAAATAGGCCCAAGCATTTTAGACCGAGCAGCCCATTTTTTTAAACTACCCATAGCAGTGTCCTCTGCCCCCCTCCCCTCACAGTAGTGTTCTGTACCCCCTCCAATGCAGTGTCCTCTGCCCCTTCACATCACCCCCCCCCCTACTGTAGTGTTTCCCCCCCCAGCAGTGTCCTTTGCCCCCCTTCATATTACCCCCCCCACTGTAGTGTCCTCTGCCCCCCATAGCAATGTCCTCTGCCCCCTACAGTAGTGGCCTGTACCCCCCCCCCCACAAAGCAGTGTCCTCTGCCCCCCTTCACACCAACCCCCCTCCCACTGTAGTGTCCTCTGCCCCCCATAACAATGTCCTCTGCCTCCTACAGTAGTGTCCTGTACCCCCCCCCCCCCCACACACAAAACAGTGTCCTCTGCCACCCTTCACATTACTCCC